>JAQFXU010005221.1:0-12022 GCA_034693705.1 Spatulosminthurus flaviceps | reverse complement strand
GATGAAAATTTTTGGCCAAAAGTTGCATTTTAACATAAGGTTTCAGTAAAAAAATTAAGGTTGCCCCACAATGACACTTCATTTTTGGACAAAATATGAATGCCGCCGAAATGGGTAAACTGACCGTTGTGCGCTGCACCAACTATGTCATAATTTTTAGGGCGGCGTTAGCGGCCCTAGTAATTAACCCTTGTCCGTACGTCCGTGGTTTCAGCACGATTATGTAAAAACTACTACACCGATTTTGCTCTAAATTTTTGTGAACATTACTTAAGCCATACACTCGGCGCAATTTGTTAATGGTTGAAATCGGTACGCGTGTTCGTGCGTAAAAAAATTAAAACGAAAAATCTAAATTTTAACAAATCAAAGTTGAAACTAATTGTGTCGTTTTAGATTAACAATATTTTGAAAAATTTTTTTGTTTAAAAATGTTTGGTGTTTGAATGGAATAATGTTTTGGTTGAGACATTTTTTGAAATTAATTGTTTTTCTAAAAATCTATTTTTGACTAAAAAATGTTTTGTGATTAAAATTTATTTTTTGAAATATTTTGAATTTATTTTAATTTAGTTTTTACTGCAAAATGTTTTTTTGGTGGCAGAAAAAGGTTTTTTTGGTTGAAAATGTTTTTGAATTTGAAAATTTGAATATCTCCAAAAATTAATAGGTGCATTTCAATGCAAACAGTTTCACTGACATTATTTTGGTTGAGTTGTTTTTGTTGAAATACATTTTGGTTGAAATTTTATTTGATTGAAATATACTCAAAATGGTAAAAACCTTTGCCGTGGAACTTTTTGAAATAATATCAATACCATAGACTAACGCGGGACAGAGAGACGGCCGTAGATAACGCTGCCTCACGCGAAAGCCTTAAATTATGATAAAGCGATGATTTTTAAGATTATGACCGCCCTGATGTGCTGGGATAACTCGATCACACACAATTTCGTCCAGTAGTTTCTGTACAAAACATTCCACCCAGAAATCTTAGACCTATACGTAATCCTAAAAAAATTACACTTTTGTCCACGAAAATTACAACCATGACTGTTTTAACCAATGGAGAATTCAGTATCATCCTAGTCTAGTACCAATTAATATTAGGGTATCAGTCACAAAACTTAGTTTAAAAAACGAACCAAAATTACCCATAAAAGGTACAAAAATTTTAAGATGCAACCCTTCGCACGATTCTGCTTAAGGACATTCTTAGCAACCACGGGTAAAACAACTTTGTATTTCATTAAATTTAATATTGGTTTCATTGGACTCCATATTTTTTGAATAAATAAGTAATATTTATTCGTATTCAAGAGCAAGCTTTCGAACCACAACCGGATTCATCTTCAGGCTAGTGAATGACAGAGAAAAGTTCTATGTGCTAAAATATGCTAAACATTTGGATTACATTTGTAATTTATGTTCTGAAGATGATTAAATGATGCACCCAAATGTGACACTTGCAAGTCAAGTAACTAAAAAAGTGGATTAAATTTTATAGAATGAAATTCGTAGAAAAGTACAAACAGGGCTTTCCGCTCATTCTTCCTTCTTTAGAATACTTATGTAACATCAACATTACGCTTTTATGTTAATACATTAGAATTTGAACTATTCATTTCAAAAAGAATCAATACAGCTCCTTAAAACGAGCTAAACGCTGCTTAAATCACATTATAAGCAGCAGTATGCGCTACAGGTAGTTTTTCTCCTTGTTAAGAAATTAAGCGTCCAACTGTAAAATAAATGAAACTTTCTTGAATGAGAAATTAAGTTAGTTGAGATACATTTAGCAAAAATTTTCTGTTCGAAAGAGTCATTGGTTGATATTTTGTCTGGTTTTAATTTTCTAGGACAATAATGTTTTTGGATAATATTTTCTGGACGCAAACTTTTCTGAATGAAATTTTCTGAACAACAGAGGCTCACTTTTACAGCAGAGTCTCCTCTGTTCCCAACAATTGCAATTATTTTTCCTCGGTTCGAATTGAGTATAGTTGACTCCGGAGAGGAAATAAGCGTTCCGTCCACATTAAAGGAGCTCACGAATGGCATGTTGACACTAGTGGGAATAGCACCTCGATTGTAACTATAATCGAAAACACATTTGTAATATTTTAAAATGTCCAGCCAGGTCAATGGTAAATTAGATCTAATGCGTGGAGCTGCAATCCACTGGAATCCGACACAAGGAGTGTAGGCTAAAATAAATAATAACGAGGTCCTAGGAGAAGGCTCGAGTCAGTAGAAGTTGTAATTACATTTATAGAACCACACACAATTTGTAACTCCGCCTGTCTGTATTTTTTACGGAATTATTCGTAACAAGCTTATTTCTGATTGGAACCTTTTACCTCACAAGTTAATTTGTATAAAAGCAGCTGATTTTTACACGGCTCTCATTCATCACATGTTCATTGGTGAATGGCTTTCATCTGTGACATTTTTTATTGTGTCACGCCTCAATTATATTAGCCTAGTAGCTTGTGTCAGTAATATATGTACTAGTTATCTGCCATATATACTGGCCGGTATTGTCAGTGACCGAACTTGAACGTCCTCAAGAATTTGTTTCTCAGAGACTATACGACCAATTTCAACCATCTTGAGACATAACGGTAATGGTGACATACTATCGTTTCATCCGTCTGACAATGACAGATTTTGACCACCTCATTTATTGTTAGTCACCACTACGGCCGTCAATTGATTGTGTAGAGCTTCACATGTTTACCGTTTTTAGGGCGGCGTCAGCCCCCTTATAAAATAGCCTTGTCCGTACATCCGTAAGTCCGTACGTCTGTACGTCCCTCCGCACGATAACTCAAAAAATACTTGACCGATTTCGTTCAAAATTTTTCTGACCATTACTTAGGGTCATACCTCGGATGAGCTCGTTAATGGTCAAAATCGGTCCGCGTGTTCGTCCGCAAAAAAATAAAAACGAAAAAACTAAAATATTTTTTTCTCCTAAACTATTCATCCAATCTCAATGAAACTTTTTACACATATACTTCATAGTAATAATTTAAAATTTTGAAATAATGTTAATTATGGGGTTGGTTTTGAGAAATTAATTTATTTTAAAATGTGAATAACTTTTAAACTAATCAATTTATTTTGATGCGACTTGAAAATTTAAATGTATTTTGACAAGCGCTATTTTTTAAACACAAATTAAAAATTTCGAAATTTTATTTTTTTTTGAAAATTTATTTTTGTCTAAAAAATGTTTTTCTGCAATTTTTTTTTTCAGTTGAAATATTTTTTTGAATTTTTTTTTAATCAAAAACGTATTTTTGGCTGACAAATATTTTTCTGCAATAAAAATTTTTTTTCAAAAATTTTCTTAAAAAATTTTACATTAAATTTTAATACGACGTCAACATTATAAACTAAAGGGGGTGTAGGGGGACGGTGGGGTGGGCTGACGCCGCCCTAGCGACAGCATCAAATTATCGCGGAGCAATGATTTTTGTTACTATACATGTCAGCTAAATGTATCAGTTTCTTCGTAAAAACTGAACAGTGTTGCCACTGAAATCAAATGCAATAGCTACTTGTTGTAGAGTCATGTTTGGAAAGTAGATTAAAAACACGGGGTTTATCGCGTCCCGTTTTAAAATGAACTAGCCCCCGCACAAAAAATGAGGGTCAAGTCCGAGTCAACAGTTTAAGAGTCGTATGTCTTATCCTGATCACACAAGTGGGACTTAATTACGCTTAACTTTGTTGAGTTCATAAATGCAACTAACAATAAGACAGTTAGGTTGTGGAGGCCGTAGCTGACGCTACCATAAACGAATACCTAATAGGCAGTTTGCGCAAATATTTACGTATGTCCCGTATAAAACTTATAGCACTTATAGAACTTATAAACCAAAAATTGCATGCAAAATTTTGGTTTATAAGTTCTAAAAGTTTTATACGGGACATACGTAAAAATTTGAGCAAACTGCCTAATTACCTAAATTATCCCGATGCGATGGTTTTTTTGGCTTACTTGACTGTTGGTTATGCTGTGTTTGAAATTCAATTAGATGAATTCTACATCCCCTCTTAATTCTGAGAGACTAATTATTTTTGTTGGACTAAAAGTTGGCCTAAAAGTAATAATTCAGCAAGTCCGGCGTTTCTTTTGGGTGAAATAATTTGTGGACAAATATTTTTGGGATGACACAAACTTCGGATCTATAGTCTACCCAAATCACAACTGGGCATCTCGTCTGGCTTCAAATGCTCGTGGAGCTAATACTGTGAAGGATTTTCATAAGCGGGTCAGTTTGGATCACACATTTTAGACAAATAGGCTCGCGCGAGCGCGGAGTAAAGTAAAATACTGTATTTTCACGACACCGCAGTCTAGCATTCCCGGCGTATCATAGCTCCCATTCAGAGGCTCTACTGATTTTGTGTTATAATTTTAAAATTATTATTCACGATTCTCGAAATACTTACTCCTCGTAATTCCGAACGTCAACGACAATCATTTTAGGCCTGCTGAACCTAGTTTTATTTAAATCAAGAAGTGATAGAAAATCTTCACCACTTAAACGAGGGCATTTTTCTTGTTTCAAATCTGCTAACGGAATGGCCTCCATTTTCTAAAATTAATACAAAATAACACCTTTTTAGAGAATAAAATAAATTTTGCACACATTAATAAGAGCTTAGAACCAACATAGTAGAAGTCCATAATTTTTAAAGTTTTATTAAAAAACGATAGTAGTACTTAAAATCCATACGCCTAACTCCAAATGCCAGTAAATTTATTCGTATGGTTTTTGTTCAATTCACTTCAAATTTGCAAAGTGAGAGCGTTATGTTATTAACACTGTGAAGTACATGGTAGTGGACACTCGCTACTTCAAAAAACTCAGGTAAGTGACACTGACACTTATCCTCACATCAACAGCCTTCGATCATTGGAACTGGTTAAAGATAAACGGTTTGAAAGTCATCATAAAATGCATTATGAGGGGATTAGCAAATGCATCTTTGATGCTAAATATAAAAATTCATTTTTTCCAATCAAGATATTTCATATAATCATGTAAGTAACTCCATCGAAAAAGAAATGGGATTTTAAAAAATATTGCGAAAGTGGACTCATTCCGATTTGATTCTAAACTCTTCCGAAGAGTATTCTTTGCCTAGAACAACGATGTTGGACACATCCACTAAAAATACTTCAAAGCTCACCAGTCCGTTGTTATTACTATTCCTAGAATCGTCGGAAAAGTTACGAGTGCTGAAATCAGAATCTGTGCTAATTTTTCTGTGAACTTCCTTTTTTGGCTTCGCAGGGGGTTCATGTTTACGGCAAAGGGTACTTCGGGGAGTACTACAATAGATGTCAACTGAATCTTTGACGCATCGTTCTATGCTGATTTCTGTATGCAATAATCAGATTAAATGACTTCGCTGATAATGAGACGGACCTGACTGTCCATGTTATCCTCATATGAATGAGGAAATGGTTTAAGATGAATAATTCATGATGAAATACTTTAACTTGCCTGGCATGTCCGAAAATAGTAAAATGCATTCATTAAACCCGGAACAAAGTAGGGACTCGCGTAATTGATACAGAATTGCCAGCCCGATACAAAGCGAGAACGATGAATCTCCCAGCAGCAATTTATCCCAAAGATGAAAAATCTTGTGTAAAGGAAAAACATCTACAGGAAGAAATATAAATCGATTGAAAATGACTTTTTAAACTACACCACCACACGTACAAATATTTTCTGGACATTCAAAATGAATTGTGCTTACGGGAAAACATGGTCAGAAACCATGGTATCGCATAAAGCTCCGGTATGAAACCAATCGAGTCCAGGTGATTCGTCAATTGAGGGTCATGGAATGCAATTAACTGTGAAAATTTTGCTAGATACTCTTGAATGATTACTGAATTATCTTTCAGGAAAAAGTTGTACAAATATTTCGGTATAAACGCCGAAAGACAAGCAAATGCCATTTCTGAAATGAACAAATTTCATCGAAGGAATGAAAAATATTATCCAAATAGAAAAATAATTCCATTACGTACCTTAATTAAGTACCTTCATTGTTGAAGTTCAAATACAAGAATGGGGCGCATAGTGAATCCAGACCTTGCCAGTACACATATTCGGTATTACTTACGACCCAAGCTTTCAATACGCGCTTAAATTTCTCATGACCAATTGGACTGGATAGCAATTCATCATACTGGTGACACCGTGGTATGTCCACTTCTATCTAAAATAGTCAAAACAGAGCAGGTGTGAATCAATAACGGTACTCAAAATCTCTTTCACAATAAAATGTTAGCAAGTTCCTTCACTGTCCACAGGTTGTTTTTCCATTCCTTTTTTTGCTTACACGAACAACGGATATCGGTGACAGGTCGAGTAATTATTAGAAATGACAGGTTTACCTTTAGGATTCTTAAAACAAATTGAATCGTAATATTGGAATACACCTACGGCCATTTTCTACCAGGACAAGGGAGTGTAATAAAAATCCCGAACCAGCCGTGAACGCACTTAAATTGGATAGGATCTCGTAAGTCTGATGTCAATTCTGGTCATTCACCAAGCTAGTGGAGAGTTTCGGAACACTGAAAATATGTTTAGTAGTTCCTGAACTCAAATCATGTGGACAGTTCCGGAAAAGCTGGCTTCTGGCTAGGGAAATACCTGCCGGTCAGTTGAAGTAGGAGTTTCTTTGTCAATAGAATTGTATGATAATTTCGGATCCCCTGTGATTTCGAGAAGACACGACCATATAGCGGCACGAAAATAGGGAGGAATATCCTTAAGAGACTCGCTGTGAATGAGACTTTTTGTGTAAGGATAACCCTAAAACAGGCAAATCACTAATTATGTGTAGTTCACCTAGTAAAAGAAATAGCTTGTAATGTAATGGATTCCCGTAGCTTTTTAACGATAATTTACCTACTTTTGTGTACTCGAAGCAGATAAAGAAAATCAATACCTTAATCAACCGATCAAACAACAAGATTCGATGAAATTGATACTCAATATCTTTCTCCCGAATTATCAACGGTAACTGTGAAGCTTGAGTAACTACGTCGGGCAGGTGCAAATGCTTGCTGGAAACAAAAGGAAAATAGGGTGTTCAGTTAAATGTTTTCAGCACACTTTAAACAAGCAGACACTAATTTCTACGTTAATAATATTACATATAACATGATTCATTTTTCATGCAGCCTTACATATTCGAAATGACCAATGGGTAAAAGTTTTCTGCAGCAATGTCGCTCAATCGTTTTTGCAATTCACTCTGAGGTAGTACAATAACAGTAGTATCCAGCAAAAGTCCACGCTCCTTGCTTTTCCCAGCTGACTCTCCTTCAAGTGTCATGGAGCTTCAAGAAAAATCGTAAAAAACTGACTTCAAACTACAATGAAAACTACTGAATTAAAGGATCAACATTAAAATCCTATACCATTCTTGCATATTATTACTAAACCGATTTGCACTAAGTTCAGCTTTGAGCTTCTTCTATAGTGGATACAAAATTTTCGGGACAGTAATAAAAATTATAAAAATAAGGAGTCTAGCTGGGTGTGGACAAATTCAATACAAAAACTAACCAGGGTAGAGAAAGCACCGCTGGTTTTTTCCGAGTCAGTCCCTGCCTTCTTAATTCAGCAAAAACATCACCTCCAGCGAGTTGCCAGAGGTAGTAAATTTCTTTGAAACTTCGCTTCCTTAAATGGTAGGTGCTAGATTTTAATTCCTGTGATGGAACTGAAGCTTGCAGATTTGATGGAAGGGTTGCATCGTTTAGAACTGATATTTTGGGGTATGAAATTGGGTTAGTAAATACTGCGTTGTCACTCACATCAAATTCTTCGAATACATCTCCTAAAATAGTACTAGGAGATGCCCGGTAAGCCGGATTAGTTTCTAGACAGCGGTCGATTAAATCGCGTAATTTCGGGTTCAGTTCCTGTGGTAAAAATTTTGGAGAAATGTGTCATAATGATAACGACCTTTATAGATACATTCAATCACCAATATATCGGCCTTTATATACAGTTTTAGGTCCCATAAATGCAAGAAGTCAACATCAAGATCGAAGGCTCACGAGTCACGACTACTTATTCCTTCAGTTATTTAATACACTAAAAATAGTAAAAATATAAAACTTTTAAATAATTTTGATTTATACAAAATTAGTATACAAAAATGAAACCCAAAATTATCCAACCTTGCACAAAGGATCCATTCAAATTTTTAAGGCACTACACCCTGGTGTCACTTCACAAAATTTGCTTAGTTTAGACTTTCGAGTTAGTACTTATCGCAAGATTCTCCAAAATAAATTTTGGGTGGAAGCCCCTTGAACTTATAAAGCTTCAAGGGAAAGTCTCGTAAAAACACGTTAATTTCTGAGCTCCTAATAAAAAAACCTGCCATGAGCTCCGTAAAAACATGTTTACGTTTACTTGAAAATTTACTGTGCATGCTGTGAAGCTTTAACTTCGTTGCAGTGCTAATAAGCATTGACCCTAAGGATATATAAGTTTAGGTTCAAATGAATACATACTATTGGCAACGACAGAAAGATACAGTTCATTTGGGATGCAAACAAATCAAAGTTTTGCACTACCAGACCAGAAAGCTCTAATGATTAAAATTTCGCCTCTCTGAAATTTTTTTTTCTTTCCACGTTGAAGTACAAATTATCTAAATGCAACTACCAGGTTAAAACAAATAGTGAAATGCAATAATCCAAAAATTAACTCCTGTATCAAGCTGAGGAAAAATCCACAAATTTTGACACTCCCGTATCAAGTTGAACTTACCTACATATACCTTTAATCCTGCCCCTCCTAATTTTTACATAATAAATTAATTTAAAACTCCTACTGTGTAAACATGAAGATGGTGATGCTCTTGTAGTAGGCGCTGAAAAACGCTTCCTTCGCAGTGTGTAAGACTGGCAACTTTTCGAATAACTTGAGATAGTTTCATTTCTGACCATAGTTCCTCCCCTAGAATCAGCTCTATTAGGATGATTCCTACGGACCACACATCACAGGAATGCACGGCGTACCCTTTACGCATTCCGGATAAAAAAACCTCTGGTGCTGTGTACTTCGGATTTCCAATTGGAAAAGAGACATACTTTCCATTATTGGTCATGTAGTAGAGTCCGAAATTAAAAATTTTGACGACACCATTTCCGTCAAACAACACGTTCTCCAGGCATAAATTCCGACAGACGATCCTATCATACATAAAAAGTTTAAGAAATATTCTCACCATGGCTTGAAAATTGTTCATCAACAATTGGAATAACTTCCCCTCACCCATGTTTATTAAGATATTCCAATCCTTTTAGAATTTGGTTTCCGATTTCTAGAATTCTCCCATGTTTTTCTTTCTCTTTGAAGCACTGAAGAGCATTTTTCAAATTTTGTACATAAAATTCCAGAACAACAATAATCCGCTCTGAAAATTAGGGAAAAACATTTTTGCATTGTTATTTTATTAGCCTCTTAATTACTTCTGATGACCAAAACTAACATCCGAGATATTTATTACAAGTTAAGGAAAATACTGTATGAAGACGTTTTGATATAAACACTACTGAAATGTATTTATGCATAAATTATGAAAGTACAGCAAAAAATTGAAACATTTTTGGGAAAACTACTGTAGGAACAAAAATTTTGTTTAAGACCACGTTTTAACCTTTGAAAAAATAATCACGACTTTCAAATTTTCTTGAACAATTTTTGTACAAATTTTTCCATGCTCGTTAGCGGGGAATCTTTAAAAAGTACTAATGCTATTTAACCGGTGACAATGTAGCATCCTAATACCCGACTTTATTGAAAACTTTGAATTCCCCTCCCCCAAAATACTTGACTTGAGAGTTACAAAATGTCAGGGTAATGTATTTTCCCTCTTGACTTGAAACCCTTTAATCCCTCTAAGTGCTTTTAAAAGTTCGGATGTTATTCAAAATTTCAAAATCTTGTTTTTGCTGGCGGTGGCAAACGCTTTGTTTTTTCGGCAAGCGAATCTTTGAGGATTCTAAAGTTGAAAATTATATTTCTTACAGGTCATAAAAATACATATATAAATAAAAATACAAAATACAATTTTCTAAAGCATTAAAAATTTTCGATAAAAATTCGGAAACAGGTACTTGTAGGCATTGCTCTTGGATGTTTTCTGGTCTTCCAGTATTACTTCGATCGAAGTCAAAAATTATTACCCCTTTTATTTATAATGACCATATTAATATCGCCTTCTCTAATGAAAGGTAATTTTTCATTGCAACTGTAAGAGCTACAATAAAATCGATTGGACAATTATTGCTCTTCGTATTTCGTCGTCGAGATTATAGTTACATATGATGTGCTCACATACAAACCGTTGTAACCGTGAAGATTTAATTTAGTCCATTCGAAAGCATGAAAATAATTCATGCTAGAATCGTTCATTACCATTGTCATTACATTCAAAGTATAAAGCATTCGGAGACTGGTTTCTACCTTACTACAGAGAAAATTGTTAGGATATACACGAACGGAAGAACCGGGTTCTAAGCTAGCACACCCTTCAAAGAGTGACGACCTTACCATGCTTCCCGCGGATAATGTCCACATAATGAGTCAAATTAGGATGGTTTAACGACTTGAGATATTGTGATCGGCCTAGAATTCTTATGCTATTGGGGGTGAGGGGCAATCCGTTTGTTCCACAAGTGTCATGTCTCTGACTGGAAGTAAAAAAGGTGACTCCAAATTGAGCGCTGTTTAATTCTCGATCAACAACCTCCAATATCATTATCGCTGATAATCGAAATCCTCCCTTCACTATTTTAAGCGCGGTGAGATTATAATTTATGACGAGGTAAATAAATAAAATTGATTCAATTTGTTTAAATTATACTTCCCTGTACTGTAAATCACTTCTATCATATAACAGTTTAACTATTTGCAAATACTTATCTATTTACCATTCTTACTTAGCTACTATAAAAGCACAATTATTACGATATACGAGTGTGTTACAATTATCTTTGTAAATAATATTACGCCTTTTTATATTTGACACCCACAATGCCACAAACCACAAATGTCAAAAAAACCGAAAGAAACAGAAAACACCTTCGGCATTACGTATGGCACAGTACAAAAGTACAAATGACAACTTAGCAGACGGCTGTAAACATTCCCCTTGAAAATATCCGTGATGCGGCCAGCTGTAGTTCAGGATGGCCGATAATAGTTAGCACAGCTATTTATCAACCAATGCTTTTCTTCATTCTTATTAAAACTAAGTTGCACTTAATTTTTCAGTTTGATGTACTCGCAATTGCGTTTTCCTCCATGTGAATTGCTGTCTCGAAAAACAATTACCTCTCAACCGAGCTCCACAATAGACAGTTAGCGCAACTTTTTACGCATCTCCCGTATAAAACTTATAGCACTTATAGAACGTATAGATGAAAATTTTACATGTAAAATTTTGGTTTATACATTCCAGATATACAATCCCCAGAGAGTGATACTATAATTTTAGGTTAGGTTAGGTTAACAATCCCCAGAAAGTGATACTATAATTTTAGGTTAGGTTTGAATCCCCAGAAAGTGATACTATAATTTTAGGTTAGTTTAGGTTTCAATCCCCAGAAGGTGATTCTATTATTTTATGTTAGGTTAGGTTTCAATCTCCAGAGAGTGACACTAATATTTTAGGTTAGGGTGTACTCACATAGAACCTTTTCCTTGTTGACATTTTCCATGTGATTGTATGTATACTGAATAAAGCGGGAATACAAGAGGGAATATTACCGCGGGATTAAACCAGCGGGAATGTGGTTTTTACGTCGGGAATATTCCTGGCGGGATTATTGTCGGCGGGAATAGCCCCGAGGGAACATTTCTGAGCTCCGACTTGAAATAATAAAGGAGGTATAAGAGAGTCTGTTCATACCGGAAGGTGAAAGACGGACTATAAACCGGAGCTCAGAAATATT
>JAQFXU010005220.1:0-12022 GCA_034693705.1 Spatulosminthurus flaviceps | reverse complement strand
AAGAACCAAGAATAGCAGTGGATTCTATACTATTCATGCAACAAAACTGTATGTACATAAAATGTGAATGTTAAAGAAAAATTTCAGAAGAATATTTATACCTGCGGCATATTGGTCCGAGAGGAATAAGCAACGTCACTCTTGAGCCTATCTCTAAGCTACTAACTAAATATGTACGTATAACTTGGAATAGTAAAGATGTTCTTGTCTTCGTCTGTTCTTGAGTAAGGGAAGAGAGAGAGAGAGATAGAAATGAACTCCTTGCAAATAATTTGTCTAACGGAGATTTATCCTCTTCCTTACGGATACTTGGTCTCTTCTATGCCTTTGCAGCTCACAAGTGTGCACATACAAAGTTTGAAACCCATCATCAAATAATGTATGAAGGTATACACGAGCCTATAATAAAAAAAGCATATGAAAGGACCAAATAAGATGGAATTGAATGTGAGGAAGTTAAAACTCAACATTTTGTATTGTTGCATTTGAAACGAATTTTTTTTCCACCTGAGAACTCAAACGGCAATGAGTATGAAACCGAATTACATGGCGGTCGGCCGTAGACGTAGTTCCCTCACCGCCCATTTACACTACAACTCAGATAAAAATCTGAAAGAGATGTAAAAATATAGCATAACATTTATTGCTCGAAAAAAATAACATAGTTATCTTAAAAGCCCGACTGATTGTGCATACGAGAGTAGTGCAAAAGTGTGAGACAGGTACATCAGCATCATCAGCTCCATTTATATACTAAAACATATATTTTATTTTTATATATAGAATGATAACATGGTAAGACATGGTATAGAGAGTTTGAGAGATATTTTTTGGTACGTTTTCAAAGGAGTACTGCAGTGTATTATAGGAAGGTACTACTACTTACTACTCACTCTGTAAATGTCTGACATGGCACGTAGAGAGAGAGAATAGTATTGAAGATATATAGCTGTGGGCAAAAGAAATGTGGTGCAAAAAGGAGAGGTAAAATGAATAACCAGAGTGGGATATATTCCAAGTGAGGGGAACTATGGTGAACAAAAGTGGTGAGTTGAACACGCTCCTAAGTCAGTTTGAAGTTACCATCAGTCCATTACCATTCCTACGACCAAACAAAACATTCTCAGTCCAAGCAAGCATATATTATAAATTATTCCATACACATTAAAATTCAAATCTCCGTCAACATAAAGAAATACTAAGACACATTACTATTACCAAGCGAGTGATGTAATTTTTACTCATATTTTATTATAATATATGCTCACATTTCCACCACACAACAATCATTTCTTCAAGGCTCAACAGTAAAAAGAAATTACAAATATAGTGTCAACAATATAGCAAAAGATAATAGACCCGCAGAGAAATCTTTGGCACCCGCACTTAGCCCATCCTATTCCTTTTCTAAAACAGTTGAAGCGAACTTAATGCTCTAATTCGCTAAAATTTAAAAATTGTTCCAAAAAGATCGTAAAATCAGTTTTCTTCTGAAAAAATCTGTTCGAAAAGTTTGAAAACATCTGAGGAAATTAGGTGGTACCGCCACTTACTTGCAGGAATTAATTGCGGATGAAATTTGGCGGAAGTGTTTTAAATCTGGACAACGTACGAAGCGCGCACGTATTTAGAAGGTGGTGAGGACTGAGGACGTAATATTTTGCATAAGGTAAAAGAGCCGGACAATAATGGCAAGAGTTTTCTGTAAATCCAACCTTATCCTGTGGAAGCTGTAGGAGAAGCTTTTCGAGTAGAGACACAAACGTTGAGTCACTCGTTTCAGTGCTGGTTTAAATGTTAGAAGGCGAAGAGACTGATCATCAGCTGCCGGTGAAGGAACATTGAAGACGACCAATTGTTTAGGAAAAACAGTTGAAGCCTAAAGTTATATGGACGACCGTTAAATCACGAAGACATGGACATGACCTGCTTCCCTTGAATAATCCAACAGTTTTTTTTAAATGAAGAAGATTCTGATCTGACATTGTGTTTGTTATTTTTTATCCCCTTCCTTTCTGTGATATGAAAAGCTGTCTTGAATTCGAACGATACGAGAGACACGAGAGTAGTAGTCAATAGATTTAATCACCCATTTTTTTTACCAATACATTTTGTAACATATCAAATCTCACGTGTGTGCGTTATTAGTCAAGAATAAGATGAACCGTAAAGCTCGGAATGTGATCATGCCTCCACTTCCGAAAAGGTAAGTACTCACAATTTAACTCTCTTTAAGTCCTTCCGAAGAAATTAAATCTATACCCTTCAAAATTTAGAGCTTATACATTGAAGTTAATTGAAGTGCATTAAAAGATCATAAATTGAGGTTCTTGCGAATGGTTTTCATGTCCCAACTTTGTTTTACTCACTCCCGCCGCCTATGCCTTTAAGAATAATAAATACATTGAAAGGAGATGAACTTATCAAAAGATCCGACATTAGCTTCAATCAAGATCAAATTACAATGAATCCTAAAATTAATCAATCCTCCTACAGAAATGTCATCGTTTTTGTAAGGCCAGGACCCGCTATGTAGTTTGCCACTTCAAATGTGGATATATACATAAGCTTTCGAGCTTTTCACGTCAACACTTCATTCAGGTTGACAAATAAAAAGTTAGACCCTTCAAAAAACAAGGGGGAGTAATTGAAGATGCTATATGTGTATATGAATAAAAGACGCACCTTTCTCATACTGCAAAATCTACGGCCTTGTATAATTGACCCAGAAGTGAGGAAACAATAATACATTATCTTACTCATCGCGGGGGTACCTCTCAAATTTCTAAGGGAGATTTACTACGTATGCTCAACAAACATGATTTAAAGTAAGGAATGAGATTGGGCCGGAACACTCGAGATTTTTGTATGACTAACCTAATTTTCTGGAATGAGATGAAGCCTGTGTGCCCTGAAAAAATGAATCAATTTTAAAATTATTATGATTATAAATGATACGGCTTCCAAAAACTTTATCATCTCAAGCATTGTAAATATTGTAATAAGATTTCTACAAGAAGTAACGTTACACAGAATATTTTTTAAAGAAAGGGTCACCGAGCCATGTCTAAGTACAAGAGTACATACTTACAATTAGATATTTAATCTCCTTCAAGTCTCCACTTGAATTAAAATTCGAGGTGTACACTCAAACTGTACGTAGTTAAAGAATTTCAATTTTCAATAAAATACATAATATTCTAATGAGACGAATAAACGGAGATAGAAATCTTATCAAATTGATTCTAACTTTTTTCAAACTGACTGACTGACGGAGGGTTTTTATCTCATAAGTATGTATATTCTATATCGGAGCACTATAATAAAAATAACAATGAAACAAGAAGTTTTGTATTTTTAAAAATCCCAGATGAGAAAGAAAAAACAAGTTCACTTAAGTTTCATGTACAGTTTTGTAACATGGCTCGTTTTTTTCATGTGGATTAGAATGATATTGTATAAGAATGTGTGTCTTCTTGTTCTCCACACACTTCTAAATTCCTTCAATGAGCATCTTCACACTTGAAGAGCTAAGGTATTTCCAGTTATTATTGTTATTGTTGCATGCTCGTGGGCTGAAGCTCATTGTGAGTAATAAGAATAAAATGCAACAAGTGCATCATTGGGATTTTGAACAATTGAGGAAGAAGAAACTTCAAATGATGTTCAGCCCATGCTTAATGTATACGATGTAAAAAAAAGTTACAGGAACTTTTAGTTACGTCAATTATAACAAGAGCTTTAAGAAACTGTAAACGGTTTCACTCAACCGGCTTCAACTTTTATGTCCGGATTGTCATTTTACCCAGTATTTTCCCGAATATTTGCACCCTATTTATTTATTTTTTTTTGAAAATGTATTTTGCAAATCATTCTCTCTCTCTCTATTTGAATATAACGTTTCGGGAGGAAAAAATTGGGTGCTTTGTTTTTTATTTCACCATTTAATAATATAGTAATATTTTTATGCTTCAAAGTACCGGTTTATTGCCATTACTTATAAAAATGGAATTTAGGGCTGTAAAAATATGTGGTGGATTTTTTACACGAAAATATATGACAAGATGTGCAGTATTAGTAAACGTGGGGAGATATTTAATGGATGCACAAACGTGAGTATTAGTGGAATGTTCAGACTTATAGGAACAATGTTGAGTGATTAAATAAGAAAAGTCTATTAGGTTTTTTGTTGGATGAGAGGAAACTAAATAAAAAAAAAGTAAATGTGACAATAATCTTGATCTGACATGGTAAATAAAATGGGATCACGGAGCGTCAGAAAAACGTGAAGAGTTTTAGTAGTATTTGCAGATCCATCCTATATGGTTTTTTGGTTTGGCTGTAAAGATTCAGTGAGGCTTGGAATAAACCAAGTAGGTACGCAATCAAGGTCGTCACGCATTGTTTTTCTTTCAAGATTGTAGATCCATTTCCACGTTTCTATTCTTTTGGTACAAATACATTTGTTACTTCAAGTGGAATTTTAAAGGTGAAGTTTAAATGAGTAATTTTCTTTTATATTTCAATAAAAGTAAAAATAATTATTATTAAATTTCCGGTTATTTTTTTAATACAATTTTAAGTGCTTTGAATTTTTGGCTTTCTATTGAGATAAAAGTTTCAAATATTTTGTGGTAAATACTTTGAGGCAGTAAAATTGAATTGGAGCAAATTGTAGCAATAAAAATGAAATTTTATTTTATTATTTGTGTATGGGAAAAGTGCTAAAACAACAACAAAAAATAGCTCTTTATCTTTTAAAAAAATGACTGTGGATTTGGTAGAATTTTCCGGTAATTTGGTTCAGAGTGCTTTTGTTTGAGGTGCATATTATGTAGGCTATCCTGTTGATGTAGTGAGTGATTCGTAAGCACTGGTTCCTGTACCCAAAAGTGAATCTTTTTGCATTAATACCTTTTGACTTTTCTTCCCTATCATTGTTTGTTTGCAAAAAAAACTGACTTATGATATTTACAGAAAAAATGTGCTCAATTACGTGGTTGAGTAATTTTCAAGATGTACTAATTGTTGTTATTATATAGATTTTCAGAACTTATTGCCTTTATCTCAGTCTCTACGACTATCTTCCTCTTCCTCCACACGCAATCCCTGACAGCGAGGATTGAGGAGATCCAAGGAGACCTTACAGCCGCAGCATCGGGACAGGGTTCCTCAGCACATGAGAGTACGTAATAAGTATCCTCCAATAATTATACGCACTAACCATATAATATTACAAATAAAACAAATTATACATGAATTTTTCTGTTCAGTTCAAAGTTTGGATGATGTGTTAAAAAAAGGTGTTACTCGATCCTTCTTGAAAGCTCATCTCCATTTTTTTCCACTTGAGAATTTTCACTTACATCGTAATAAAAAAGAGTGCCAAAAGTATAGAGGGATGATGTTCTTGCTGTATAACCTTACATAGATTTTGCTATTCATGTATAAGTAATGACCACACGCATATCAGTTGGCTGTGAATTTTTTATTTACATTTTTTAGCTTACGCCAAATAAATATGCTTTGGAAAAATCACCGTTAATTCTACCATGTAAAGGTGAAGCAACTTGAGTGTAAATACTAATTTCCTCTTTATCAATTCTATATCTTTCCGTGTTAATTTGATAGTTTGTTGACTCTCCGTGTATTTGATAGGAGCTTTTTTGGGAGACGCTCACACACAGACACACATGAAATACAATATTACCGAGGATACGACATTCCTGATTACTTTTTCTAAGGTCTCCACAGATCCTTATTGACTTAGCTTTTCTCACCTTAATGACAATCTATATTTGCATCTCCTGGGAGAAGCGCATTGACGTTGATAAGGATCTGTGCAGTAAGCCAGAAAGGAAGCATCTTCTTCCAATACACGTCTTCTTGCCTCAAGGAAGTTTTTAGTGCACTTAGTACGAACATTTCCCAACAAGTTCTATGCAAAACTATGCAACTGCTATGAATCAGTATTTTACTAAGAACGCCAAGTTGTTTGGCTCTGTGAGAGTATAATGTTTAGGTTTGTAAATTCAAATAGAAATTGGTAATTGGAAAGTCTCCACATTGGTTCTCATATATAGAGAGACTCACGGAAAGGAAATAACGGGATGAAGATCGAGTGTGATGGACTCTTGTGTGTTCTACAGGTCGTTAGTATAGTAAAGACTTAATCTGCTCATGCTATTTCTTCTGTTGCTCACAGAGAAATAAAGTTTGTATGTATTTTTCAGATCAACAACCTATTCAAGAAGATGCGACTCAGAATCAAGTGAAAGGAAAATCTTTGGTGGGATTTCAAACCCGGCGCACCAATGTGAGGGTAAGGATTATATGAATAGGAAAAAGTGCATTGGAGATGAAATATGCATATTGTAGTTTTTTGTGAAAGATATTTTTTTTTCTAATAATAATAATAATTGCTTTCGATGCTTACTTTCATGAATATCGGCTACTAAATAAGGACAGGTTTTTCACAATGAGGACTTTTCTTGAGTGTGAAGGAGTATGTGATTGAGGATACTTAAATTATTATTAATGGCCTGCACAGTGTTGTGTAGAGTTCGTACATATAGGTTTAGTATATAGGGCAGGCATGTATTTTATGTACAGCGCTTTATGCATCTATAGTCTCATTAGGCATTGTAAAAATATGGAGATACATAAATTCTAATCTTTTCACAATATGTTGAGCCCATGTTAAAGTCCTATGGCCTACATATTGAGAAACAATATTGTTCATATTTATATGTAGCTTAATAGGATTTACAACTTACCAAAGTTCTATGGCTTCAAGTTTCAAATTTTGCCAATTAAACTACATGGTAATAATTATTAAGAGCAATATAAATAGAAGGAGCAAAAAAAAGAAGACAAAGTTTCTTTTAAAAATCTTCTCACGTAAATTATTCAGGATGAGGAGGGAACGTCGTGGGTATAATAAATAAAATATGCACTGTGAACTTGTACTCACCGGAGAATTGTGGTGGTGTGTTATACACATAAAGTCTAAATTTAAGATAAAGTTTTATACGTAAAAAAAGGGGACTTGTCTTAATGCACCTTAATTATAAAAGTAACTTTCCTTATAATAATTATTCACGTTAAATTATTGTCACAATTAGGCTGAAACCTGAGTGGAGTGAGAACGTGAGAAAATTCTAGACTTGCATTTTTATTACTATTGTTTTTCCACTAGCACATACCGACAGCGGCAACTGGTTACTTTATTCTTAGTTAGTAGTCACAGTGATACATATATTTTTCCAACCTTTATGTAGTGACTTTAACTCTTGTACATGAGAGATTCTCTCGGCAAATATAATGAGTACGAATATGTGACATGAGTTTCTGTCATAAAATATCTTATTAAGCTTACCGATAAGATCTAAGACTGTAGTAGAAGAAATACGTTTGGAAAAATTACTATAATCTTATAACTTTGACTACGTTTTGGCATGAGCATTTATCAAATTAAAGTATAGAAATTTTTTCAAAGGAAAAATAATACGTGTTTGTCAGACGGAAATCCACATTTTTATTACATACGTGTGAGCAAGGAGTTTCTGAGTAAAGTTAGGTATGGATGTAGGGTTTTGAGAGGGAAAAGCCGGAGGATATTTTTCGTTTAACAATACATTTAAGTTAGCTCAATTATGGAAAGATTGTGGTGGTGGTGGTGGAGGGGGGGGGTGATGGAGCAAATTTTGAAAATTGTATTAATAATGATGTGATGGTTTTGTTGGCAGTACAACGTGACAGCATTGAACAATACGAGAAATGCCGTTAAGGAAACATTGTTCTTCAACCGAGTGCCCAAAGTTGGTAGTCAGACGATCATGGACTTGATGCAGCGACTGGCCGCCCTCAACAACTTTCAATTCCATCGAGATGGCACACAAAAAGTGGAAACAATTAAGCTCACCTATTATGAGGAAGTATGGCTCTTTCTCTTCTTTCTCTATAGTATTACCATTAAACCATATAGTAATAATAATAATAATGATAATATGGATAATAATGGGGGCTGGCACAGTTAATTGAAAATTGCAGTTGCAATTTAAACTCATTCAGCCAATGTATAAGGGAAGGAACGGGATTAACTGTGGGACAGATGCAAAAATGTCCATGCTTATGTATCTTTTCTTACAACATAAACTATAACTAACGTTGAATTTATACTGCCAAAGGAAATATTGCAGTATCCCATTAATTATGCAGTTACTCCAAATGCATGTGGCTCCCATGCTGATTTAACAATGCCTAGTTATAGAGTCTCACAATATTTCTTCCTACTTCGTATTGAGGCAAAGGATTTTAATTTACCGATGAAAAGAAACTACCTGGTTTAAATGGATAATTGTGGGAGTTAAAAAAAGAAGCTATTTTTTAAAGCAATGGGAAGATGCAGCAATTTGGAATGGTGTTACAAAGCCAGATAGTATACAAAGCTTCATGGATATTACCATTGGTTTTTTTGCTTCTTTAAAGTAATGAATAAAAATATGTAAAAAGGGTCCCTTGTCCAAAAGTGATGATAATCTCTAAAAATAATTTTATTTTATTGCAGAGTCGACTGACAACTATGATTGATATGTTCACCCCTCCGTCTACTTATGTGAAGCACACTTGCTTTAGCAACTTCACAAGGTAGGTATATCACTCTTTTGGCCAAACATTAGCATTTGCAGGGAGGAAAGCGGGGTTGGAAAAAGTTCCCGAGCGGCGCGTCGTCGTGCAAATGGTACCATGTATATATCATTAATTCCCGTTTTTTAATTTCCGTTCCCATGTTACTAACAAATTGGAGTTGAGAAAATTAGAAATTTCTGACCCCATGTAGAGTAGTAAAATATTTCGAGTTGGGGTTTTTTGGGAAAGTTGGAAAGACATGGACTGTTGGGATTTTTTTCTCAGTTGGGATAGATAAAATAAAATATTCTACTGTCCGACAGACAGAACTTATTCCAACCCTGGAGCAAAGTGTTAAATTTTAACTGCCCACACAAAACCACACTCCCAATATGATTAGGAACCGTTTCTCTATTTATGTTTTATAAACGTTAGAAATGAACGGTTAAGCTTGAGTCCTTTAAAATTGAAGACTCTGTAAAGTTGGTAATTGAGGAGGATGAATGGTGCTTCTTTTTTATTGACTTTATTTATTGACGTTGTGACGCGAAACTATTTCCTCTTAAATAGGCATGGCTACCCAATGCCAATCTACATGAATTTTGTTCGAGATCCAATCGAGCGTGTCATCTCATGGTTCTACTATATTAGAGCTCCGTGGTATATCGTTGAGAGGAAACAAGCCTTCCCTGAACTACCGTTGCCCGCCCCATACTGGCTCAAGAAGGTAGTTCCCTTTGTGCTCATATAAATAATTTCTTCCCTCATATTAATCTTTGAATGCAATAATGACCAATGTTTCTCCTAATCCTTACATTTTTGGCGAAATTTAAAAAAATAAAATTTTCTCTCGCTACAGGACTTTGAATTGTGTGTACGAAGTGGAGACAGGGAATGTCTTTTCATTCCCGGTGAGTACCATGACGGGGTAGGAGACCACCGACGACAGGCCATGTTCTTCTGCGGACATGACGAGCGCTGTGTGTAAGTCATTTCCTTAGCTTCCAAAAATTAAACCTAGAATCAGAGATACATGCCGGATTATCTTCAACCGGTGATCAGTCTCCCATGACAATAATTTCACTGTCATGGTCATCATTAGCGAAAAATATGACTAAAGCCTTTTACCCAAAGAACCTTTGTACCACGAATGGAATTTCTCTATCTCTCTCTCTCTCTCTCTCGAAACAATTCAGAATACGAATGACTTTGTAAGTTTTTTGTTTGTATCAGATTAATGGCCTTTACATTTGTATGGTAAACCAACGTACATAGCTAAGAACCAACGTTAGTAAAAAAAACTGAAAGTTGGCCTTATACAAATGGAAAAAGGGACTAATATTTCAGATGATTTGTGTGATGTGATTCTGTGTCACCTTAATTTTCCAAGCCAAAGTCTTCTTACACATTAGCACAAGCAATTTGTGGAAAGATGCGGCATTAGGATGTTTAGGTAGTGAATTATGATTATAAGATAAATTTTAGCATTTCATTTTGCTTGAACTAGACCAGTACATATTTTTCAAGATAACCGACATTTATTCATTCACCAACAACAAGAGATTTTGTTGGCATTTGGAAACACGATTGCATTTTTAAAGGGAAAGTTAATGACTTCAACATTTGAGCATATTCACAGTGAGAAAAGACGCGGACAGTGACAGTCATAACGAGTTGACTCTTTTGCAAGGAACTTTTTTGCATTCGTTTTTTTCAAAGGACCTTATTGTGGTATCATCGCCTTGCCGTTTAAACTCTATAGTTTAGAATAATGAAATTGAAGTAGTGGGAAAATGTCCTTCACATTGTGGGAAAAACTTTTACTTTATTTAGAGGAAAGGTGCAGTTAAGAATTAAGTTATATAAAACCAATGGTAATTACATTTTCATAGAGAGTTCAATGGTGAATGGGCAGTTCAGCAGGCGAAGAGACATGTGGAAGAGAATTATGCGGTGGTGGGGGTGCTGGAAGAGATGGACATTACTTTGCAAGTTCTTGAGGGTTACATTCCACGATTTTTTAAAGGAGCACCACAAGTTTATTATGGTAAGAATGAGAGCCTTAATTTTCGTTTTAACATGAAATGTTCATTTTGTGGATACATTACATAGACTTTTTTTTCTAGACAACATTCAGTATATGAAGAGAATCAATAAGAATATATACAAACCACCGGTTTCTCAAGAGGTGAAGGACATCCTGCGACAGAATTTCACTCGGGAGATTGAGTTCTATGAATTTTGTAAGCAGCGATTATATAATCAATACCATGCGTTATTACAACTGCGGGAGGATGAGCAAAATCAGCTGCAGCAGGAGTAGAGAGGGAGACAGTTCCTTTAAAATCCAACTGATGTATATGCGCATTGTATAGGCCTAATGTAATTAATTATATGAATGCAATTTCAGCTTCATTATGAATGCACATTGGATTACAATTTTGAAAAGTGGATGAGTTTGAAAGAAAAGAAATCCTATGTTTTGTTGTTACCAAAAATGAGCGTATAAATTTCATGCATCATATATGTATAGTTGGTCTTTGAGGGGTTCATTGAGACTGAGCGAAACCTTATAACATTTTTCCCTTGACGTAACTTCAAGAGGTAAAAACTGAACATCAAAAAAATATGTCTGCGAAGGATTCCTTTATTAATTATTATAATCCCCTCACTGTAACACTTGTATCTGTATATGAAAGCTTCGAGGAGCAGTTCAGTGAGACCGATAATAAAAAGCCATGAATGTTTAGTCAACATTCTCATGTTAATGTTAGCTTTAAAATTCATTTACGCATTTTTTTTCAGGATGAATGATCACGACGACTTTTCCAGTTTTTTTGTTAAGTACGTACCATTCACTCATTGTCCACTCACACTCGATGAATTTCTATTGAATCAATGCGTATCGATATTAACTTGGTTAGAAATCCTATGAAATATTTTTTCCGATTACATGTCAAATGTCAACTATAAATTGTAACGCTTCGGTATATTATTTGCGAAGTTCTATTATAAAATTGTGTCAACGCAATGTCAAATAAATGCAGTTATTATGTATAAAATAATATAAAAAATGTATGTCGATTTCTTTCGGTAATAATCAGTGCATCAAAATATATTAATACAATACTTTGACAAGCCCCACAAGATTATATTCAAATGAGTATGATGTCCCTTGTTATTTTGATCACACGGTTTTACAATAAAAATGCAAAATGGATGAGAAAAAATTGTGCAAACTCGCATTTTATTTCAGTTTAAAACGGGTCTTTGACGGATAAAATATCCTCACTGCCGGCATCCTCCATTGTAATTTCCTCGTTTGGGGGTTTTGGTAACGGCAGTGGACCCCTTCCCCAAACTCTATTACAACATCTCAAGATGCTATCAC
>JAQFXU010005219.1:0-12022 GCA_034693705.1 Spatulosminthurus flaviceps | reverse complement strand
CATCCGAGCTATGACCCTAAGCAATGTTCAGAAAAATTTTGAATGTAATCGGTTGAGTATTTTTTGAGTTATCGTGCAGATGGACACACAGACGTACGGACGTACGGACGGACAAAGGTATTTTATAAGGGGGCTGACGCCGCCCTAAAAATTATAGACATGCTTGGTAATTGTAGACACGTGAATTTGCAAGGATCTTCTAAGCTTTATGGCTTATGTGACAGGATTACACATTAAACACTTTTATTTCGTGTATAATGGAAAGGACAGAAAAGGAAATTGATTATCTTGACAAGAAATTATATATGAATTGTGGCCGTTCGACGAATTCGTAAATCATCTCCTGGAGAGATCCCTTGACATTTGCATCATATTATGTGTGTGTGTGTGTGTGTGTGTGTGGTGCATCCTTTGAGGTTTTGGCCTTTCAGGTGCATTGGAAGGAATGCTAATTTTTAATGCATCTCATTACTATTAGAAATGAAATAGGTTTCCTTTTCTTGGCGAGTGTCTTCTTATGTAAAAAAAATATACATAATTGGGCAAGTAGATTTTTTTCATAGGAAAAGGTATACGAGCCCTGTGGATGTGCTTTGGTTACATTAAAAGCAAGAGTTTCGTTTTGAGGGGATAGTATTAATATAAATTGGGAGAGGATCTTGCTCAACCAGTCTCGGATGAGTCGTAAAGATTAGTGGAGAGAACGTCGGGCTTTGTCTTTTCTTATTGTCTGGAAAAAGGGAATGTCACTTTAGTGTTGTAGTAATGGAACAAATGAGCGGGACAAAATGTGACCATGACATTGCTATCATTTTGGTAGGAGTCTTTACTAAGGTGCTCCGTATACAGTAACAAGTAAGGAGAATCAAATTCTGGCCGTTTGTAATAGGTCTTTAAGATTACTACATTCTACATTACTAAGATGATGCTTGTTAAGTGGGAAATATTTTTACGAAGTTTATCCAATTTTGAGTTTTTCAATCATTTAACAATTTTTTTCAACTGGAGAAAAAAAGCTGGGGTTCCTATAAATTATATAAGAGCGTCAATGTAGACGGAGCGTATGAAAAATTGCAAGAAAATGAGTTCATGGGAAGTTTGTCCAGTTTTGGACAAGTGTGTGGGAAGTGGTTGGAAAAAAATGGTAATGACACAAGTTTAATTTTATTTCCAGAATCGTCGAAATATTAGAGTTGCGTTGGATTATAGCTAAATCAAAGCATTTTTAATGAAGTGGTTTATTCTATTGGCTGTACTAAATATTGGGCTGACAGGTTTAGAAAATTCCAGTTAAAGTCACAAGTTTTTAAATACTTGGTTCTGTATGAAGGAGTAAAATATATAGAAAAGTTACTGGAATCATAATAAACTAGAAATAGAAAGCCAGCTATGTATAGTTTCTCGTGCTAGAAATTTTTTTTCTCCGTCTTCATTTTTAAGTGCTGTGTGAAGTAAGACAGGTATTGACAAGCACACAGTAGGGACTCCTATTGAAATTTGATATTATTGTGAATAAATGTAGACGTGAGGCTATAAAATGTTTTGATTTTATTGTCTAGTGCGGAGGAAAACTGGATATTGTAACTTTGAGTAGAGGGTGATTTCTTGACGTTTTACGAGACATTCAGGTTCATGTTGTCTCCCCACAACTGTCAAATGTCTATGTTTTGGAGGAAGAATAAGAAACCGGCTGATTTCCAGTATTTCTCAGCAGTTTTATCAACATCTTTTGAGTGAGCTTCAATAGAAATAGGAAATCATATTATGACTTGAGGTCATTAATATTTTTTCCATTTAACAATTTCCATATTTTAGAGTATCTTTTCCATAAGCCAATGAATTTTCAAGGACAAAAAGTCTTAAAAAGCGTAACTTCCAAGTTGTAGCCCCTGCCACATGCAAATCCGATTGTGACACTTGGAAGGTACAAAAGTGTACGTAAAACCGATAATATTTTACAATTGCTTCGAATATGAGATGATAACATTATAGTGGGGGCCTCTTACGTAACGTTTAAATTTAAAAAAGTTGATCTAATCCTTTGCTATTTACTATGTATGATATTTTAAAAAATACTGCAATTCCATGCGATTTGCTCATCCTGTTACCTATTGCATATATCCTATTTCCATATTCAGCGGGAGAAACTTGTGCAATTATTTCAACAACTTTTTCCTATTATTTCATTAAAAAACTTCACTACAAGAACAAAATATATTTATTTTGCTCAACATTACGAATGAATGTCAATGCTGAAAGTACTTATACTCTAAGATAACGTGCTATGGTTCCAGAACCAAAACGATGAGTAATCAAGCGCCAAATGTCTTCGTAAAATACAAGAGTTTTTTTCGAAGGGGAGTGTATAAACAGGTCCATTTCACTTCCAAATTGGAATTCACAATACCGGTTAGGGACCAAGAAAAAAAAACTTCATTGGCCTGAAATTGGCAGAATTAAAACTCCTTGCCAATGTTAATTTAGATAACTCCAGTTTTTTCCCATTTGGATAAGGATAGGAATAAATATATTGGGCAACATTTTATAAAAGTCGGATCATTAGATTAAAGGTGATAAAAAACATATGTATGGCAAGTCTCGTAGAAATGCATTATTATTATTATAGAATTGGATGAAGAAATGCATGTGTAATTGATTCATGTTATTCAAGGTGTTAGAAAAGCGTATAAAAAACAACAAATACTTTCTTATTTACAAACATACACTTTTATGCATGTGGGTTTGAGTATACACAAAAATGTTATCCATTATCCTTCCTTACCGTTTCATCATAGGATGAACGTCCTTGCCAATTTAATCCTGACCCAGACTTAGTTAGCATAGCCTCGGATTAGTTGTGTACCTACCCAAAAACACTCTGCTACTTGAAAACGTACTCTTTCATTCACTTCCCTCCATTGAAATAATAAATCACCTCTGAATGGGCTTGATGAAGTGCGCCTATGGAATTAAAAACAAGTTTTTCCTTGCAAATGAAACGGGTTTCCACGGCTCCGTTTCTCAAACTCTCCGACCTTCCCTTTTTCAATTTGTTACGTCTTAAAAATTTAAAAGCATAAATTTTACCTGTAAAACTTATTCTTTCATTTCAACATAAGGGAAATTATTGTTTGTTTCCAAAACAAGAGTCTGCACTTTGCCCCATCACCACATTCCCAGCAATTGTAATGGGAAGATTGGATTTGTCAATGGATCTTCTTCTATAGAAAATGTCATTGGAATTGCGTACGGATGCAAATAGACTGAGTAGGTTTCCATGTTTTTTAATAATAATAATATTGTATTTCTTAAAAAGGGGCTTATACAAGTAAGTGAGCTGAAAATAATTTTTAGGGGAAATTTAAATTTCAAACTTCAGATGGACATTTAACGGTTACTTGCTATACTATTGGGCGTCGTAAATTTTTCATTTACAATATGGAGGTTGGGAATTTGTGTAGGTACATTTGTTTTTGAGGGGGATATGGATGGACTTTAAAGTGAATCATTCTATTTGGCAGCATGTAGTTTAGTCGGACTGGATTCTATTGCTCTGGGACGATATATGAATGCTAATGGTCAAGGTTTAGGAGAGTGACAAAGGAGATGCTCTCTACCAGTTTGACAGGCTTGATATGTTCCTGTAAGAGTAATCAAATGATATGTGAAGGAATTACGAGCAGTAAAGGGAATGAATGTTAAACATTAACAGGACATTATTAAGTATGTAAATATGGGGGTTTCTATACATGGACATGTCCGCCGAGGGATGTGTAAATTATGGATTCAAGTTTATTATAATACTTTTTATAATAATATTTATCAGATTCCGTCCTCATGTTTTTCTTTATTTCCCTACGTTCTGAGCATATAATATAGCATTTATTTCAATTACAAAGGATTCTGTTTTTTAATGAAGGCACCTGGTGCGTTTATTGTTTAGTTGTGTAATATAATTGTTGTAGAATTCTAGACTAGAGGTAATTAATGCCTTTTGGGTGAAAAACTTGAGCTGTTTGCATTGAGCCTGCCATGGATTTCTTTCCATGTGGAATATATATGGGGATTTGGTTAGATTAAGGAAATTATTGAGGCTTATACATCCATTTGATTTTAATTATTACTTGATTTTATGGCAATGAATCTACTCCAGTTGGAATTTCTGTGGAAGTCATAATAAATATTGTTGAATTTTTATACTGACCAGTCAATCTTGAGGAAACATGGAAAAATTCACAATTTTATTATTGTGTGAAATTTTACATGAATATAAACTTAGGTATTTGATGTAGTCCTAAATATGTTTGAGTAAGCTCATATGAGGGGCTTGGGATTCTATGTGGAACTTTATAGTAGGAGAAATTTGACATATATAAGGTAAAGGTGTACTCCCCTGTACATTGAGCACCTCAATACTAAGGGGAAATTTTGTCTATTCCCAAAAGACTGGTAAAATTTCCTTTGTTTTTGTAAATATTTTTGAAAGTTTATCTGTAGGAAACTGTTGGTGGAGCCCGTTCTCAAGGAAAAGCAAAATAAATGAATTATTGGAAAAAGTCAGGATAATTTCATCCCTTTTAAGGATTAAAATGGATAGCTGTCAATTTGTATGTATTGAGTACTGTATTTGAAAAATACTTGTTTAAAAATGTACATCGATCCTATATGCTGGGCATCACTATTATCTTTACTGTAATTTGATAAAAGAAAGGCAAGCGCGATGCTTGCTACTTCCTTCACAGACTCATTCCTTCAAGCTGGAAACACGTCGATTAGAGGATAATGACATGCAATAATAATAATTACGGGGAAATTTATGATTTCGTCATAAAATGCGAAACCCACCACGAACATTACATTCCAGGAAGAGACAGCCTTTTTCAATTCCTATAGAGTAACATAATTTGTGAATGTTTCAAATCCTGTAGGTGGAATTGGTTGACGGAGTATGTAAATAATAGCACAAAATGTGTTCAGTATGTGCATGTAAGGGCTATAATGCTATTGGAAAACAAGCTAATACAAGAGAACCATTACTGCATGTAATTGTTTTATAGCCAAGTCTTAGGCCATAAGTAATTTCTAGCACACCTGTCAAAATCAATGTTTATTATTTGTAGACAGTAGTGTGGGATATATGAGGGAGTAGATGTATAGAGAGTAACGTAATATTAAAGACCTGCCAGCTCAAATGACATATCTGGGTATACTTCTCTCAGCTCCAAATGAATTATTGCTTGGATTTCCACGACTTCTTGTATCAACTCTATTTTATTCATCTCTCCATTTCTCTTATCTTGTCATGTATAAAGAGTGCGGCTACACATCAAAGTAACGAGAGAAATAATACATTTCAACCGTGCCCCCATATTTTCAAACCCGTACAAACTTTTACGCCTGGTTAGTATCAATGACTTTTTTACTCTTAATTACGCCTTTCAATGGCACTATAGTGTCAGGCTTGTAATTATAGTTCTTGCAAACTTGCAGACGAACAATATATACTGCGGCTATTGTATACAGCTTTTAGGAAATTATGCGAGGGTTGTTTGGAAAGTTTGGGGCTATATGAAGGGGTGTTTTAAGTTCAATGACACTATGGTTAGCCATTCTTTGACAAGTTGGGAATGCGGCAATATGTTCTCACTCACAATCAGAAATAGTGCTTCATGGAATGGATGAGATGCTTGCGATGGATAGGTCTTAATTATCAAACTTTGTTAATAAACTAAGTCCACGCATATTATATTTCATCATGATTGATTTGAAGAATTAATGCTATGGGAACAAGGTTGGTGTTACTGACTGAACGACCATTAATCTAAACTTGGTAGTAGTCTTAGAGTTTGGCGAGGTAGCGACCACCGCAGTGTTGGTGGTTGCATCCACCAGATGAAATCAATGTTAATTTTGGTAGTATAGTTTTAAGCCGGGCCGGTAAAGTAGTAACCAGCCATATTACAAGTGTAAGGGATACAAGGCAGTTAAGTTCAGTTGAACGGAGCTGAGGTTGGCACTGTATTATGTCCCGGAAAGATTATGTGTAGGTTCGAGTCCTACCAGCCTCGTTTACATTTTACCTCTCTCAGCCTCACACGTATAGTATAGTATGGTACGAAAAACCAATTTCGGAGATAATTTGGGAAAATGATTACACACAAATGAACTGCTACGGGTGAAAAATTTACTGTCAATTTACGGCAACATGAACCCAACTATTCAAAAAATCATTTCTTGGGTCTAAAAAGCGTGTTGCGAGCTAATTCCGCCGACGATAATCCCGATCACTTTAACTCCGAGGAATTTATTCCGTGGAAACAATTCCGACAGAAAATTACGTTTACTCTTCCGACTATAATCCCGCCTACTTAATATACCTTGAAATACTACAATAAAAGTTAATGGAGGATAAGGTTCACCAGTAAAATTATTAGGACTGTCAGTTCAGTTACTTACAAAAGGTGACATTCCAAAAGAGTTCCTAAGAAGAGCAGAACAAACTGGTGACAAAGTGCCAATAAAGCAGTTCCGCATTGAAACCAAAATGAAAAGGTTCTACTCATTACAACAAGAATGGTTGATGCGACTTAACAAGTGCCAAACCGAAACGCTTCTTCATCAAGGAATTTTATCCCGAAAATTTGTGACGATAATAAGGATAAATTTACTGCAGTCTTCAATGTTTGTAAACTCAAGATGATACAAATTTTGATACTTTCTAGAAGACACGGAAAAGCAACGCTATCAGATTTTAATAAGATCCAAAATCAATACAGGAAAATCCTCAAGGAAACCAAGAAATCAATGACTGAAAGCCAAATAATTGCTTCCAAAATTAAAATTTTCCACTGGCAAATTTGGAGTAATTTTTGTTTCCAAAGATGAGCATATTGAGCAATTGAATTTCGGAACCAGAAATAAGACTAATACGAATTTCTTTCTTACGAATGAGGATGCAAAGTCGTCGTCTGTAACTTGGAACCGTGTAGTGGACATTTGTATAAACAAACCTGGTATCAAATTCTACGTTGATTGTGAGATCAGCGAAATACGTTCGACATCATGCTTGCCCTACTTGGACAAATTACAAACTGGCCCTATTTTAATCTATTTTGAAAAGCGTAAGCCTGAAAAAGCCCCTACAACTATAGAAACCAGCATATGGAGACACATTGTTAAATGGAGCCGTGTTTAAGTTTGAATACAACCTCAAGTTTGTTAATTCATTTAGTGGAGCCAAAATAATTTTCTTATTTAGGAGTCCACCATAGTACAATTAAAACATTTAGTAGTAGCCTTGTTTATCTTGCATGGGTTTAATCATGGGAGGAGAGTAGTGTGGAAACCAATCACTGAAGTAGATTGTTGTGATGATAATGTGAATTGCGAAGGGGTGGTTAGGAGTTAAGAAAGTGAAAGTAGCACTGCAGGACCTTGTTGGGGATTTCCCCCATCCTATGGTTGTAGGGTAAATTGGCATTCTTATTGGTGCGTTGGGTTGCCAAGAACAAGGTATAACATTAAAGTTTTAACGTTGGGAAATCGTGAAAGGTACTACTGTAGCCTTAACGATGTTTGAGTACAGTGGTAGACTAAAGGTGTGGTACAAAGGCATTGTACTACCGAGAGGTGGTGGTACGAGAAATATGATTTTCCCATTACTTGTACCAACACTGCAATGTTCGTTGGCAAGTGGTACAAACGTTTTCCCCTGTACCAGTAACTAGACAATAGCCATAATCCCGATCACTTTAACTCCGCGGAAACAACTCCGACAGAAAATTACGTTTACTCCACCGACTATAATCCCGCCAACGACAACACAGATCATTGTTTGAAGTTACTGAACAAATCCAAGATAACGCAGAGGTTTAAAACTACGATATCCACAGTATGTATACCTTAATATTCCCGGCCCCAAACTTGCTAATCACAATAACACTTATTCAACAAATTCTGTGTCTTACAAAGATTGGGGGACGCTTATGGTGGTTGTCAGGTCGAGTGCAGGTGGGGAATGGTCGGGTTACTTTTGATGCTCAAAGGGGGACAGTAAAATATTTTTGAGGTTTCAGTTAAGTTAATTTGGCTTCTAAATCGACCGCCGAGCCCGAGTGCCGTAGGCACGAGGAATTGCGAGGTGGCCCCGTATTAATTTACCAGACTAACTACCAGAAGCCATGATCACAATTATTATCTACTAAATTTACAGGCAATGAATACATCTTCCTCGGTCACCCATAACAATCTCTCAAACTTTCCCAATCACCCTCGCACGTCCATATAAATGATTTATTTTGTCCGACAAACACACGTATTACATACCTCAGCGAAAATATAATAGATGTCGGCCACATGACATCACACGTTGAAATAATCAATGGATTCCGAACGAATTTCAACTCTACACATGCATTGATGATGCATAAAAGGAAATTAATTAGGTAAATCTACGCGGGATACGAGTAATTCGTCTCTATTTACTTCCATGCGGCTTTGGGTTTGGAAATGGTAATTTATAAACAATTGGAAAATCAAAGGCATCTTTTCTATCCTCATTAGCACTATCAACATATGCTCATTCAGCATTCAACGGTAGGGTCTGTTTACACTAGCCATGCACTATCCTATATTTAAGAACAACCTGCCAACTTTTTCTCTTTCATCTTTCCGCATCCTTTCCTCCTCCTCTCTCTCTCTCTCTCTTTCTCTCCAGCGTATTTCCTCCTCCCCCATAGATTTTTCAATTTGGAAGGATCAGGTTGACACCGACAGAAATATGCTTTTTCCAAGATGATGAGGAATGCCAGTTGAGCTTCAGACGAGATGAGAGGTTCAATCAATGATTGAAAAAGGAAAAAAGTCTTGTTTGGAAACAATGGAAATAGATTGACTAGATCTTATCATAAGACTCAAAATTCCTATGGAGGTGTCATTTCTTATATGTATAGGTATATAATTATATTTATGTATCAATATAGTATGTAGCAGGGAATATACGCAAGGAGAAAAGTTTCACCGGAATATTAGCTACTGTAAATTTTTGGAGAGGGGACGAGATAGGCTTTACTTGGAAAGTTTGATTCTGCTCGAGATGAAAGTGAAATGTAAAACTAGTTTTAAGGAATAAAGACTATGCGGAGGAATGACGGAAAAGTCAATGTTATTTTATGTAAATTCCTTCACAGTATGTATGCAAGGAATTACTTATGTGCTTACTGTATGTACTTTCATACTAGCCAAAATAATGCACACATTGAGTGTGACATGTTGGGGCCCAAAGCATACGAGCTTTACAAAAGCTTCACATTTCGCTCTACTTACATGTATATTTCTACGTACTGTATTTACGCCAGTATAGGTAGCTTGTCTATTGTTGGTTAGTATTTTGTCCTACCTACTGCTTAACATGGTGTAAGCTGTTTAATTCAATTACGGGAGCTTTACAAGGCCACAGAGAGAAGAGAGGAATGAAGGGACTTGGGCCGTTACATGTTCCAGGAGTCTGGCAGAACTTGCTTTTGACAAATTACTGCATTATTCAAGGAGCGTCTGCAGAGTAATTTCTCTAAAATCACCTCAACTTTATATACACGTGTATAGTGTTCTACTCTGATTGCCTTTACTATGTACATACTACCATGACCAAGCTATAACCAACAATACGTTTACACCTTCCTGGTTTCTACACAGCCCTCCTTTTATTTCCCTCCTCCATCTAATATATTCCCTGTACCACTCAAACACTTACGGAATCAGGACCAACTACTACTCCCTTTGATTTTCCCAGAGTGTCTCATTCCAAGTAAGGTATTCACCAGTGGAGTGTAATGGCTGCGTAGATGTAATCATGGAGTAGCTTCATATATGTATCCGGGATATTCCAATCCTGAGAACTAAATTACATTCGGCAAAAGCCTCAATTGAATCTGGATTTATACAGGGTGACAAAGACCAGATTAGGGGCTGAATAGATCAACTCCTACGGCTTTCAGTCCTCAGGTCATGAGGTTAATAGTAATTATTATTTTGGTGGCTCATACATTAAATAAAGAAGATAAAACGCTTTGATTGTAATTACGTGTATTTGAATAACTGTGGGGGGGGGGGACAGACCAAGTGCAACTCAACGTAAAAATAAACAGTAGGTATTGCTATAAAGTTACACTCCATATAAAACATGGTATTAAATGGTACGGAAACGTTCCATAGACACAAAGCACACGTGTTTTCTTTTGACAACCCACGCGATGCGGTTGGCTACCCAAATGTTTCCTATATTTGGAAGCTTTTAGCCACCCTAACATTGAAGGGCCTAAAGGTACCCACACAAAATATTCGCGGTAGTGCTTCATTCTAAGGGAGCACACCAAAATTTAGGTACCTACTGAATGCCAACAAAGAACAAAATTCTACGTGACTTGGTTACCCGTTTTTTATGAATGCTGCCACTAACCAATTTTCGGCCTGCCGTGGATTGACTTCATGTAGTGCATGAAGTCAATCCATTCAATAGGTACCCATTTGGTGTGCTCCCTTAAAATGTAGCATTAGGCCTCTAATCTTTTGTGTAGGTACCTTTAGGCCCTTCATTTTAGGGTGCCTAAAAGCTTCCAAATAGGAAACATTAAGGTAGCCAACCGCATCGCGCGGGAATCCTTAACATTAACCAAAGGCATTGTTTGCATTGTCTTTCTGAACATAAAAATATAGGAAATCTGTATATTCTTTTTTCGCAGATTTGATAGTTCTAATATACATACTTGACACTGCCAAATGAAACCCCACCAGAGCTTTTAAGATAATGATTTATTGTTTTGTTGAGAAAATAAAAAAGTCACCGATGCGGATGCAGTTTTGAAGTACACAATGTGCAATTCTAATCCAGGAGAAATTCATTCCCTATGATTTTTTACAGTCACAATTCTTTCTAAAAAACGAATACCACACTTTATCGACTCACATCTTACAAAAATATATGTATATTTGCATATGAATGGAATTATATAGGCTCTTAGTATATATAGCAAGAATAGTGATAAGTTAATGTGAAGACCTATTCCATGAGAAATGGAGAGTATTTTATAAAAAAAGCGAGACATCCAAAATTTTCAACTAAACCCAGAGAATTCTGAATTTCCCAACCTATCCCTGGACAAAAGTTGAGAAATGAGCCTTGCAATAAATTTAAATGTGAAGGATTTCCAGCTTAATCCCTCAATAAGTGGGTTAGTTACTACACAGGCTGAATTAATGGTGAGAAGCCCTCTCAGTATTTTGTTCTAGGAGCCAAAAGTTATTTCCACTTATAAAAAGCCCAATATTTATCTTTCAAGAGCTCATCCTCATATCCTTCAAGCACAATACAGAAGTCTCCTCTAAAATATATGCAGCCGAGATGAACTTGAGAATTTTCATCTCTCTCTACAGTACTGTCTAAAAATACAAGCTCATTATCACAAGATAAACAAATACATACTATATACTACTACTACCCAAGTGGTTTATATACCTCGAGCAGATTTCCACTTAAAAAAAATCCTCTTCCCCTTTCAAATAACAATGTTAAAGGATAGGGCATATTCATATGAGATAGATCAAGTTAAAAAAATAAAGTTGGCGCAAAGGATTTTATGTTGTGGGAGATGATACTCTCTCTACTAAGCACGAATTCACATAAATGGGTTACTACACTTTTTTACGGACTTACTTGTTTTTCATTTTATTTTTTCTCTCTCTCTCAGTTGACTTTAACTTTTTTTTGGGTGCTTGCTTTTACAACAAGCTTTATGTACTTAAGTTTGAGTGCATTGAGAGAGAGAGGAAAGAAATGAAAGTACTAGTGAGGTAGGGCACTAGGAAGAGATATACGACGCCGTTAAAACTTATGGTGTTTTGTACACATAGTGTAGAGCACTGTGTATTTTACTCCATGTTAACCTTTGATATTCCCTCAGCTATCTATAAGGTATATCGTCGGGTAAAGTCCAAAAGGCGCTATAATTTTGTTTTTCCCATAACG
>JAQFXU010005218.1:0-12023 GCA_034693705.1 Spatulosminthurus flaviceps | reverse complement strand
GCTAATTGGAAATAAAGGAGGAATAGAAAACTCTGTCAGACCTGCGGGTATAAATCGGAGTATAAACCCCCCATTAAAACCTTACTGCAGCCATTGCAAGGAATTTTATAAATGACATTCCTCTCATGTTCCTCAGGATCTTTGATTCTGTTAAGCATTCTTTTAATTTTCTTTTCTGGAAGAAACGTTACTTTCCATTCAAACTTTCTCCTCAAGTAACCAGCAATGCGGTTGGACAAAGTGCCGAGGTAAGGAATGGGAACCCAACTATCTCGTTCTTCTAAAGGTCTTCCGTCATGTTCCATTTCCAAGTTTGCGATTCTCTCATTTAGTAACGTATCATGTATCACCTCTGGGGTAGTCGCTTCTTCTGGAATCATTTCCCTACGTTCTACAGACTGTTCTATATCTGTTGGCTTCTGTATCGGTTGGTTAAATTTCATCTTCATTCGTTTGACCCTTGTACCGATGAGGCTTTTGGTGTATCCATTATTCTGGAGTATATTAGGAACATGGTCAATCTCTTCAAGGAGGTATTCTTCACAGTAAACGCTCTGAATAAAGGAATAAATCTGAATAAATATTCTTAAAATAGAAAATATAAAGTAAATATTATAAGTGTTACATTTCTAACCACTCACTATTTCCTCTCTAAAGCATTCATTGGTGGACCGTGGATTTTCTACTGCTGGATAAACGATGATAATTTCAAGGAGCAAATAAGTTTTACCGTTACAACATTTCATTTTGACTTTGGCCCAGGTTGAGGCTCACTAGGCTTCTCCAGTAGATCATCATATATAGGTTTTAATAAAATAGTGGAAATTTCATAAGCGGCGTCCATCCTCAGCAATGAAATAATTTGTTGGTGACGGCAAAATATTTGCCCTTTTTTTATACTTATTTACGATGTACAATATTTTGACACATTTTAAATATCACCTATCCAAAATTTATTAAACTGTTTCAACAGGATTTTATACAAATGCAGAGTTTAGTCCGATTACCTCCAAATCGGACATGGGGACCAATTTACCAATTATTTAATTTTGTCCAAACTTATATTTCTGATCATCAGAGTCCATTAAATCTTTACACACAAAAAGTTTTTTCGCCATTACTGCCATGATGTCCACAATGGAGCAGAATGCGAAATTCATTAACATTATGATTAAAAGGAGAGACATTCTTTACAATAGACTATGGCCCCTCCCATGTTAACATATATTGTAGATGTAAAAATGGTTTTTTATTCAAAAAAGTATGGAAATGCCAGTTCAAAGGTTTCTTTATGTCTAAAATTGGTTAAATTTTTGGTCAAAATGCATCATTTTTCCTTTATTATTCTAGGAAACCTGGGTTACGTAAACGCATGAGGTGCTTTAAATTGAGAAATGTTGCATTTAATTTATTCCCTTGAAATATCAACGAAGTTGCAAACTTTGAAAAACTTTCACATTACTTGACCTGAAATCTTAATTAAACATTAAACGCTTTAATTCCTTGGGTTTTCCCCTTTTTTCTCTACGCTGGCAGATCCTTATCCTTAATTTTTCAACATGACTTGAGTGCCTAAATCCCCGCACAAATAGCCATTTGTCAATTGATCAAAAGTCAATGAAAAAAATTAAATGAAAATTATTCTTCTACATTCATCGCTACGCATAGAAACTTTCACAGACATTTTTTGAACTATAACAGACTGGAATCCTTAATACTTAAGTGTGTGCTCTTTCACATGCAAATTTCCACTTTCAAATAGAACCATTTGATTCTTGGATATTTCCTCTTTCCTTCTCACCGCCCGTTGTAATTATTACACGTTGTTGTGATTAGATTCAACATTTTAATTAGATTTGCATTTGTGGACTGTTGAAGGACATTTTGGTCCGGATTTTAACTCACTCAGGTCAAAATATTGGATATTGTAATTTAATATGTGGTTCTTGTAATTCGTAATATTTCAACAGCCTTAGTCACACTCACGACCACACTAATTCATTCACAACTAGCAAATATTGCAGAAAGGAAATCTACCTGAAAAGATTATATTTTAGGAAACAAAGTGATCGCATGGCGCCAAAGTATGACAAAAACTAAAAATAAATATTCTGTAAACCAAGTCGCCCATCTCCGTTTCCCTAATTTCTCTTTCATTGAACACAAATTATCGAAAAAAAAATATTTTAACTTGAGCTTTTGTGAATTTATCATCCAGGAAAATTCCCTGTTACCATTCCGATATTAAGACTGTAGCCAAATCAGAAAAATTCCTTAACCGGCCTTTGCCCATACTAAACTGGACTTATTTACAATTTAGTACTTTACTTACTCTTAGAAAGAACGGGCAATTTTAAATCCTCTCATTCATAAAAATATGTGTTTTCAACGTCAAAACTTGTGAAGAAAATTTGCATCAAATACATATTCCATTAGTGTGTAAAATGTTCACATTACAAGATTCCTTTCTCGGTTTTAATAGTAAATGCATATATACAATGTGCATACATTTTGCTCCAATAACCTAAGATTTGTGGGGAATTTTTCGAACTTGAGTAGCAAAAGTCCAAGTGAATTTTTTTACTAGTAAATTTCCTATTGATTTGTCAACATGGAATCGGCCTGGGACAATAAGACACGGGAGGATGGAGATAATCTGAGTTCCTAATGGCATCGGAATTCAAAAATTAATACATACGTATTCCGAATCCATACGTTGACAAATAGCTTTTGGATGGATATAAAAACTTTTGATCATTTTTATTTTTGTGTGGGGTCAACGTCGGTTATGAAGTGTAAAATGTAGATGGCAAGATTATTGATACAAAGCTCTTGCTATTTGAAAATTTTGCAGTTCCAGACCTATTGAATATTAGTAAGTGTAGCAGTTTCCATAAAAACCAAGGACAAGTTGAAAAAAGCTCCATACAAAGCTAAAATGCGCCAAGGTTTCTCATTAAAATTAGAATGGTTTGAAAATGTCGAACAATTTACGAAATTATTAATGAAAATTTTGAAGTTTGGCTGTGATTTTCAATGAATCATAAAAATACTCGCTTTCGTTTGAGATTTTTTTGAAAGGCGCTTTGCAAATTATTTTTCAAATGAGGCTAAAATACGTAGCTGTGCATTTATCAGGACTTGTCAGCTGAAAGTTATTGTAGCATTAAAATGAAACGCAGTTTAATTCCGAATTTTTATCATTAACCTTCATTGCATGTTCTTTCACTTTTACATGGTCCAGTATGAAACAAAAGCAATAAATTATCGTATAATAACTTATATAGAGATTTAAAATAGGTTGAAGAATGCAGAAATAACAGGAGCGGAGATTTCAACGTCAAAATTTAAATCAATGAGGTTTGTTTTGAGATTGTATTTGAATTTTATTTAAATAAAAATGTTATTCCTACAAAATGTAAAATGTACGCGTCCACTGATTTAATAAACATTTCATATAATGTCAATTTTCGCTGAAGGCTATTTTGCAAAACTTTTTTTCTCTTCAGGTCGGGTTTCTCATGGATTTGCAAATCTTTGTAATAAATTCTTGGATTTTTAAGGCGAATTGTCTGCTATGAATTAATGTAATTTGAAGTTTAAATGCTAATACTGGATAAACATGGAGTGGTACATCTCTATTTTAAATCCCCATAACATCGAAACAATTTTCTTAATATTAACCGTAATGTTATTCAACTTCGATGGGAGATTTGTCACCACCGGCACCAACACTGTAAATGTATACCATTCGAATGCATTAGCACTTTGATTGGAGAACCTGCTTAATCCATTGGGTACATTGGGTAAGGCCAAAACCCTTTAAAACAGAACTCCGAGATTTGGCAAAACACGATTTCGTACGAAACGATCACGGAGAAAATGTTAGATCTGGAAAATTTCTCTTGTTTACGCGCATTCGTAACTACGTTTAGTATAGTTTACTCTATTTTTCTTCATGTTTTGTTCATGTTTTGATCGTACTCTTTAGCCCACAAGAATATTTGCCAAGAATGAAAATACAAGGCTGTTTTTTTTGTGTGCAAAATATTCTCCAAATATTACACTCAAAACGTAAGGGAGGGATGGATTATGAACAATCCTCCAATTAAGGCCAAGAATAAGTCATGTTAAAGACACTGATTGTGTGAAAAAGCATTGATTCTACCAGCACGTTTCCTGTAATTACGGTTTTTTCATTTTGGATGATATTCTCTGTGGCCATAAATTAATGTTTAATAATTTATTTAGTTCTGGTTCTGGCTTAACTCGGTATTGTTCCACCAAGGTGTAGAATTTTGTTCTGTGACTCTTCTTTTTATTTTTGTTTTGTTTACACCATCGTGTGTTAAGTTCTTGTTCTCGTTTGTCCTAAGTGAAAGGTTTTAGTTTTTTGAAAGGTTTTTTTCTTCGAACAGTACCATTTTTTTTAGTTATGGGGACTTCATGGTTCAACTTTTCCGAGTGACAACTTCCTCACATGTAAAAATTTTAGAGGAGGAAAATACCATTTTGTTAAAAGAGAATGTTTAAGCAATGTCAATAGTAAATTTCTGTTGACAGGAAAAATACCGGTTTATTACTAATGTAACGCTGGATATTACAAAATAATTGTCGAGGCAATATGTATCTGTATCCTGTAGTTGACTATGAAACCCTCTAAATAAAATTTAAGCTAGTCTGAATAATTATAGAAACACAATTTAATAATTTTGACACTAAAAGCGTGTTTTTAATTCATCGTTATGTAAAATATAATAAGGTCATTTTTAATTTCCTAGATCATAATGTATGGAGTAATACCTCCGGTGTATACAAGGCGGGCTTCAATCGTTGGATCGAAACTAACCGACTTTTTGTAAGTGCTTTTATTGCTTTATTTATTATTCCACGAAATCGATTGTTGTGTACAATAATTATTCTTTTAAACGTATAGGTTAATTTTTTAGTTTTCCCGGAATTCCAAATATTAGAATCCATGATCACATAGAAATTTTCATGGGAACTAAAGTGAATATTTTTGTCGGCCACAATGGGATCGGGAAAATTGCGATAATGCATGCCATATTTCTTGGCTCGGCAGGAGAGCAGAATATCCTGGGGCGCGCTTCCACAGTTAGTGACATGTTACTCAGTTTATTTATTTAATTTAAATTGCCCTTTTCAAGCTTTATTGTTGCTCCTAGATCTCGTGCATACGTCGTGGATATCATAAAGCGGAAATTGAAGTAGAGCTCTTCAATCATCTTTCCATCATAGGAACTGAGAGGAATTACTTTGTCAGGAGGGTCATTCAGGCAAAACTAAAAAACAAACGACTTTGATAAATCAATGGAAAAACACAGCCTCTAGCCAATGGTACTGGAAAGGAAGGTTACGGAGGGAGAAGCAGGTATCAATTTAAACTGTTATTTTTTCTTAAAACCTACAGGTCTCAGGCCCTTACATTTCCTACAGGGATAATTCTACATCTTGTTTACTTAATCTCGTAAATTGTTTAATATTCTCGTTAAAAGAGGGTGTCTGTCCCGTTATCCCGTGCGAGTCTGTAAAGAATAAGTAGCTGAGGGGGGTTTGAGCAGTGTTAAGTGGGTTTTTAACAGTAAAGTTGCATTGAGTACATATGCATTCGCATGCAACACACATTGTACTGTATGAGTTACGTTGACTCAACACAGTATACATGCATAAGGTCATCAAACAAAAGGAAGCAGGAGGATGTCAGCTCATGCAAAGGAACACGGTAAAGTGTAATATGGTTAGGGTAACATCATGAACAACGATCTCACTGTTATTACTTTGTATTTTGTAAATTATATTAATATAGACTATGTATTTTGCAGGCATTTTATTTCATGGCCGGTAATTTTATTAACATTGTAGCAGTTTTATTTCTGCGGTAGTAATTTTATTTGGGTTGCAGCCATTTTGTTTATTCGGCAGCCATTTTATTTTTACGGACGCCATTTTATTTTTAAGGACGGCAAATTATTTTTACGGCCACAATTTTATTTAAATACGTGTAAATTAAATGGCAGCCGTAAAAATAAAACGATGCTTATAAAAATAAAGTTGCGGCCGCAAAAACAAAAATTGCATCGTTAAAAATATATTGGTGGCCGTTCTTAAATTGGCCGTGTGTCAGACATATAGGCACAAATTTTATCGGTCTTATGTTTTCAAGACAAATGTATACTTTATTCAATTGAAAGTAACGACTTGCCAATAATGATTAAGAATGAAATTGTGAGGAAAATTAATTTCAAAATACAAAATTTCTCAGCTTGTTTAAATTGTACTATCATAAATACGTTCATGATGATGACTTATTGCATGTGTACTCGGAAGTATTGAATAGCTGTTACAGCGTCGATACATAATATTTTTAAATGTTTTTCTGTCATAAAAATTGTTTGCGCATAATTTGCTCATTGGTACTAAAACATTTTATGGTAACCTACAGGTTTTATGTAATTTGTCATTTTAACATTTTTTTCGTAAACGGAATTTTCTATTTTCGTAAAGTTCAGCTCCGTTGAGCTTAATGGCATAGAGATGAGCAATCATCACAAGAATGCCATAGGTCAGAGAAAATAAATAGTTCAGATTGTGAAGCGGCTGCAGTAGGGAAAATAATAATATTATTATTGACAATGTAAATCTGCAGTCTGCTGCTGACCTTTCACAGTCAGCCGCTGACTGTTATTCTCAGTACCATCGCTGGCGATTTTTAGACGTAAAATATTCATCTACACGTTCTAGAAGTGCTGTAATTTTCATACGGGAGATACGGAAAAGGTTGCGCTAACTGCCCAATGACTTGAATTACTGTAATTGATTTTGAAAGAATTTACCTTAACTCCGTCGGTCACTAATATTTTGCAAACAATATTAACATTAACAACGTGATCTTTCAAATGTGTAGTATTGGATATTTGTATGCACTTAATTTACTACGGCGACCAACTAACGGATGAATGTATTTTGGATACATTGATAACTTAATTTGAGGACTTTTCTTGACTGTTAACTTACAGAATTTTGACTTCTAGTATTTATTTTGATCCCATTATTTAATTTTATTCGCTTAATTATAATAAATGTAAATCACATCAGGTATTTGTATAAGTCATTATCAACCAATCTTTTCTTCAAACTGGTGCACCACTTGTTATTTATAAAACTATATAAGCTTCCTTTCAGATCACAACCATGGTTAAGGATCTCAACGTCCACATCGGTAATTTATGTCAGTTCATCCCGCCAGACATTTTTCAAACGTTTGCCATTCTTAAACCTATTTCACTACTTAGGAGCACACAGGAAGCTGTTGATGGTACTGGAATTCTAACGAAGCATAAGAACCTAATTGAACTTCAAATTTTTGCGAAGGTAATTGAAGCTCATATTAATAAATATGAAGAACAGCTACGAAATGAATCGGCTCTTGTAGGGAGATCGGAAAAAGATGTCGAGATTTTTAATGAGCGGAAGCAGGTTGGGGAGAAAATCGAGAATCTCGAAGCAAAACAACTTAAAGGAGAAGTTTACAGACGCGAAATCAAAACATTAAAATCCTATTACATTTGCCTGCCAGTCATCCATGAGGAAGTCCTTCGAATTTACGAAGCTCACACATCCAAAATTGCCGAGATTAAAACATTTATAAGACAAAAAACAAATCCCGAGTGAACGTGATTGAATTACATCGCTTGAGGATATAATTGGGCAGATAAACAACCATCTTTGCGAATTCTGTTATGACTTCAAAGGTCAGTATTTTTCATTTATGTGAAGTATTATGAATTTATTGTGTTGCTGCATTACCTTTGATGTCTTATTTGATGATGCAGATAACCCAAACCATAAATAGCCAGGCCAATTTACGCGCACATTATTTTTAACGGTGAACACGTCTACACGGATTTGGGTTTCGTTTGGCGAACAGGGGCTGGGAAAATGTAGAGCAGACTCATACATCAATTTTTAAGTGTTCCAAAAGTTTCTGGCAAATAACAACTCTCCGAAAATATTGCAGTTGAAGGGAGGACGTTTCTACCTGGCACAAAAATGTTTTCCTTTAATAGCCAGGGCTTTTTACGTGGACATTATTTTTAACGGTGAACAAGGATTAAGGTTTCGTTTGGCCTTACATGTGTAAAAATATCAATAAATTTATAACTCAACGTTTCTAAACTCAACGACAGCAGCAATAATCATAGAATTACTGAAAGTGATTACAATAATCAATAATAATTTACCAATCAAAATTTCATTATGAATTAAGGGTAATTAAATAAACATAACAAGGATCTTTATCAAACTGTTTAAGAAATTGCATTACATTTGTTGAAATGGCAGTGAATCTAAATATAAGGTATACGGCGAAACTGTATTGTCCAAAATTTTAATTCATTATAAACAAGGTTTGATTTTCCGTAAATTATTATGTATTAATAATTAACTTTATTTTTGCAAATACTGAATTTGCGAATTCAGGCTAGCTTTATTTTTAAAATGGTACGAAAAACTAAGTGGACCTATATAGATATTTTAACTTGGTACACCTTTATTATCGTTTGAAGAGATCTTGGCTTGTTAACTTGTTAAGGGGAAAATACACATCAGTCAGATTATAATTTTATTTATCAACCTTTTTTAGTTGACCCTGATTTTTATTAGGGGTATCGAAGATCCCCTAATGCAGAGCCCCGAATGGCACGCCAACTGACTAAAACACATATCCGTCCGTGATCGTGTTGTATATATATATATGCTAATTAATGATAATTTCTTTTGCCGCAAGATAATTTCAAACGCCTCATACAATCCTTCTGAAATTTTGCATACTTGTTAGCATCGTAAGGTGCCTTAGGGATATGAAATTCGGCCAGAGTTGAGAGAGCTGTTTCGTATAGATATGTCAAAATAATTGAAATTTTCAAAAAAATCGGAGACAGCCATCATGTTTATTTTTTCATGCCTAAACGGAAATCAATGCATCCGTCAACTGTTAACAAGGAATCGTGTGGGTTAAGCCATTTAGCTGCGCGCTGAACCGTTTGGGAGATATGTTCATTTGAATGTTAAAGAATCTCAAACAATTCACCAAATTTGAAACTTTCTGAAAAACCACAACATCACTAATCTTCAAACCTGGTAAACAGTGGTCATATAATTAAGAATACATAAGAAAAGGATGAATCATACATGTTTTTTTCCAATTTGAAGCCTGTTGTCTTAGCAAAAAAATTTTACAATATTTCCGATTATTTATTTCAAACTTTTTTGTTTTTCAATTTACAATATAATTATGTTCTTAATCGGATTCGACACACAAAATTGGATTTGAAAATACTTGGTTTATATGTTTATTCAGAATATGGAGGCTAAAAAATCAGAAATTTTGAAAATTTGAAAGTCAATTCTTGAAAAACAAATTCAAAAATTTATTAAATTTTGCATTTATAAATTCCTTTTAGGTCTAAATAGATGTTCCATTCTGATTGAGCGTAAAATTTTAGTTCAGCTTCATTTTTTGAATATTGAATGACATTTATATTAAATAAAAAATTCACAAAATAACCAATCAAAAAAATCCAAAGAATGTGCAACTCAAACATTTTCTAGAAAACCTGGTTACCTGTGAAGACTAAAATAATCATAAGCTTGGATGTTTTTTCACATCAACAAAAGATTTAAAAAAACCGGAATAGTAAAACCCAAACTAAGGTAAGTTGAATATACGTATAATTGGCACAATAGAGTATCCTCAGTAATTCTCGAACCGTCGCAACAATATATTATTACCAAAAAAGTAACTAAACTTATTTATCGTAAGATTTTAAGAGGAGAACTGCGCTGAACCAAACTTGGAGTTGATCTGGTTTATCTTCGGGAGAAAACGGCATCCGGAGCCTTGATAAGAGATGGGTCCTTAGAATAGACTATAGAATGGCAAGAAACCTAGCCAATGAGAAGGTGCATAGATCCGAGTAGCTAGAGGTCATCAGCTCGGAAGATTTGTCGGGATTAGTCGAATTGCCAATAGCCAGGTAGGGACGAGAGATAGGAAGATGACCGTAAACTGTAGGCCAGAGTGGAAAAGCCAACGATAAGCTAACTAGCGTAAGCTGAAACAGTCAACATAGGGAGATTGCTAACGCTGTCAAAAAGCAAAACAACGACGACAAAAGGTAATAAAAGTAAAACACAGAGAGTCTTAGATATTCCGCGTTCATATTAGTCCATAAAACCACAAAAAGTAAATCCTGTTTTCGAGGCACTTAAACTTATAACTTCGTATCATTGATAAGAGCATCGTTTATGAGTTAGGATTTACCGATTGTGAGTTCAATTCAAGACTAAATACCCGATTAAAATAGCCTTATAAGTCAGATACTCTACTGGACCCGAAAAGATCTAATACTGATTTGCAATAGGCCGTGGCCACAAACTGCAGGTAAATCATAAGGAGCAAAATAACGTAGTCTTTAACTCCCATTATCTTACATTAAATTTGGATTCGTATTAAAATATGAAAAATTTCACAGAAAAAACCAGTTTAGGTTACACAGCGTTTTTTTATCTTTGTCTAATACAGACTACCCACTGAAGTCAAACAACCAACTATAAATGTACTGGAAGTTATCACTTAAACGAATGAGTGGCGTCAAACTGTGCAATAATCAGTAATGAAAAGAGCGCTTTTAAAATCCACAATTTCTGAAAAATATAAAAATTCATTAAATGATTTCCCTGAGGTAATAATTTCTGGAACTGAAAATTTTAAACTCAAATATGTATTTCAGTATTAAATCACACATATTATTCGCTTTTGGCTTTTAATTTTAACATTGAAATTTCCGTTTAAAAATCCCCCATTTAAACAATCCCATTTTCTATAGTTTTCCTAATTTTTGCTAGGAACTTTCATTTTGCTATTTATGAAACTTCTTCTGGTCAATTCAGAGAGTTGAATTTTTTCAGCGCATATTTTCAATTTTGTCTGGCTGATTTACACTGTTTGGCAAAAGAGTGCTAAATTAATCATCTTTGGTCATGCTTTAAACACTTTAGCATTGCTTGCATTGAAATATAGCTCAAATTGCATTCATTCAGCTACCAATCCCATTTAGCCAAAAATCAGGTATGAGTAAAAAAAACGGTGCCAGATTCTTTTTTTATCACTAAGTTTTTACTTGGGCAATTTTTTCGTTCAGTTTGGCTTTGTTCCTCTTTTACCCATTAATAATAGTGGAAATCTGGTTAATCTGGCCGAAATGATTTTGAAATATATCCATGAACGACGTAACCACCCCCGGGATTCGAACCCGGGTATACGACTAACAATAAGACAACCCTGGAATAAATTCGAGCCTTCGCCTCTACGCTACCGGGGACTTGTCGTTTCATGTCAAAGTAATGGAACTAGGCTCAGTGACGTGCAGAAATCACACGTTCGTTGTCGTTACTAAATTGTTGTAGTAGTCCATGCTGTTTTGGAATCAAAGGATAAAGGTTAAGAAAAAAAGTGGAAATATAATAATCGGCGTTCTACTCCAGCACACAAGAATGCCCCAATATTTCCCCTTTTTTACATTACGAAAGCAGGAATAAGTCTCAATTTAAAATTTTCCTAGAAACACACAATAATATTTCGAGCCATTTTTAATATTACCTTTTCAAAATGATATAAAAACTTTTAAAACAGGATTTTATACAACCTTTATGTACCTACATTTCCTAATTTTTCACTATTGCAGATTCGTTGAAAAACGTTTTCTCAGATTTAATAAGTCTGTCACCGACGGTTTTGAAATTCGTGTAAAAATAAATTAATTGGTGCCAAAAATTTTCCACACATTTTATTAACACGCATTGTTTTCTCGGTTATTTAGTCATAACCAGCGGTAGGAATGTCACCATGAGTGAGTCGGGGTAGCCCAATGCGGTAGAGTGCTGACCACTAATTGTGGGCGTGGGTTCTATCCCCACTCGGGTCATACTCTGTGAGGAGTATT
>JAQFXU010005217.1:0-12029 GCA_034693705.1 Spatulosminthurus flaviceps | reverse complement strand
TAAACATTATATGCGTAACAAATTATAGCAAAATGATTAGGACAGTTATATAAAAATTGCCTAATCAATAAAATTGTGATGATCCACTAAAGTCCAGAGTCCACAGATCCTTCAGGTTTCTTCGGATGCGGCCACAATGAGGCATCCATTCATTTTTGCATAATTATAATGGATATGATGAAATGGTGCTAATATTCATATTTTCATCATCGTATAGGCACCGGAACCACTCAAGTAGATTTAATTCTGCAGAAGTCCACGTTTATTGTGGACGATTATATATATATATATATATATATATATATGTGTTCAAAAGTCCATAACACGAGTATTTAAGTGGAGCTGGTCCCTCTTCTCTGACCCCCGCTATAACCAGTTCCATTCACCCTCTCCATGTTTACGGGTGTAGCTGACTATTTCACCCCAGCTTGGATCCATCTGGAAGACTACAGATAGTAGAACGTAAAGCCTTCCTCCTACAACAATTGATCAGAGTTTGGGACGTGTGAGCAAGCCAAAAAAGGTTTTCACACGATTATATGCAACGATTTTTAAGTCATATTTATTTTCGTACAAAACCTATCTAGACATTTTTTCCTATGAACTCACTAAAATAGATACAAAAAATGCCATTATAAATGTACTTGTGAATCTTTTGGCTTACATAAACTAGAAACAAGGCAAATATCTAAACAGTGTCGTGTTAAATAAATTATTGGTACATTTCCATTATCTATATGTGTGTATATATAAAACAAAAAATAAAAAAACAATTCAAAAACATTATTATTTATTTGACAACCAACTGCGGGTTCAAGGGTTAATTAATATTTTTTTATATTAATTGATAAATCTTGTAATGATATCCCCTGTTTTGCTCAACAACCCAATATGTCATCATTTATTTTCCAACAGATGAACATGTGTATTTCCATTGAAATCCCATAATAATCTCGGATTTTGTACAAACGTGAGATCCTATCACTTCATCCTTTGCATTGTCAGACAGATCAAAGCTTAAAAATTCTCATGTAATTTTCCTTGAAACTTCCGCGGAAATAGTAGGAAAATATAGGATGTTTACTATATATATACTTATATATATTTATTACAAATTGTCACTGTTTGTAACTGGAGACTGAAAAACTCCGCAGACTTGAACTCTTATCTGTACAATTAGTTTCAATGGAATATGTATGGAGACTCAAAGGGTATTACTAAGCCAAGCCGCTCCTATCTAATCAGTCAATTCCAACTATTTGCCAATGCAGTTAAATCCAGAGGAGCGAAAATTCTCGATTGAAATCAACGAACTGAACTGACTTTGTATTTTTTTTTACAAACACGTTAGTAACGTGATTTTTCCAAGTAATTGTTTATTTATGAACTCAATGCATATATCAAGTGCTACTTGCTCCATACTTGTAAAGGAGGAGGAGGAAATTGCAGCGGCTTATTGATTTTTCATTCACATCTATTATGGATGAATTACATACTAAATATTTTTACCTCCTTATCACAGTAACTTATGATTCACCATATAAGAAAGGAGTGTACAATGAACGTTCCTTGAAAACATTTATATATTGAAAGATTATTATTAAAGGAAATAATGGCAGTACCGTTAAAAATGTGTTTCCGCGTAATGTAGAAGTGTGTGTAGTAAAATGAGCCTTAAAATGGTATACATGATCAGTCTAATATCCTGTATTTGTTTTTATATACAGAAGAGTAGTAGTGCTACTCCCTGAGAGTGGTAGTCGTATACAAAAGGAGAAGTTGTTTTACATGCTTTATTTATTGCATCTGGTCAGTTTCCTTTGAGTGTTGCAATTAAGTAATGAGTTTTATATATATGATTGAGAAACAAGCAAATTTACTTGATGACGGAGTCTATACTCGAATGAGCAGTGTGAGTGAGGAGCCGCTGATTAGATAACCTCCTTGCGGTTACATATGTTTTGAATGTTAAATGTCAATGGGAGAGTTTACAAGATGAGGTTTTTAGGTACGTAGGCACATTTATACATTATGTATGTTGTGGGCCACCAGACCCCGTCAGCCCTTTGACTACATGTTACACACATACACTTCCTCCATTAAATATATATAATATTATAGAAAAGTATCCACTCCAACTGCACGTTTCATTTATAATATAATAATTATTATGCGTAACTTGTCCCTCTCTCCCCGAGAATTTATAATCTACCCACTTATTACCTCAATACAAACTATATGTGCTCATTCATACTTTGAATACTTTATGTAGGTAAATCTTTTGGGCTTTTATGTTCCTTCCATTATTAAACAAGCATTCACCATTAGGAGGCATTAGTGTCAAGCAAGCTAAAAGTTTAAAACCTCTTCCCATTCCGATTAAGTAGGCAGTTGTCAAAAATGTTAACTTTCACAAAACACCTGCATTTTTTCACTTTTCCATGTATTTCGTCGGCTTGTTTGAATCCTATTATGTACCTTGGCATGCATATTGTATGTACGTTGTTGTAAACATTGGTGCAGGTTGTAAACGGATATAGAAATATTAGGGATTATATATATATAAAAGGAATTATTATTCTATTCCCACCTGATACATGACTTTACTGTAGAGCTACATATGCATGGCATTTCTAGACCATGTGCTACAGCTCCCATGCTTATGGACATACATATTAAGCGTACTCTATGCATTTTTACATATGGCTCGAATCGTGTATGTACAAACAAAGTAACCAAGCAACGGACGGAAAAGGGTTGTTGCAAAACAAAACTAAAATGGTAGTTTCATATTAACAGGTATTCACATTATACTATATTTTGACTATACGAGCCCATCTTATATACTATGCTGAGGTGAAGATAAGACAGTGGAAAAAATACGGAGTCAGTGCACATCATGTACATTTCATAACATAATTATTTTTACATATAGGAACCAGTTTCCTCCATATAAAGGACTCAACCATAGAAAATTACTATTAATCATGAAAGTTTATTGGGTCAATTTTTTTCATATATGGACTAGAAACAAAAATTATTATTGAGAGTGAAGTGATTTCAATTTTTAAAAAAAGATACACAGAATTTTAGCATCATTGAACTTGGAGGTTGCCATGGAAAGGAACTGACCCGGGCGTAAGTTAGAGTAGGTGGGTTCGGATCCGAAAACATAACGGTTGTTTCCGTGGTGTAGTGGTTATCACATCCGCCTAACACGCGGAAGGTCCCCGGTTCGATCCCGGGCGGAAACATTAAGTTTTGAATGATTTTTAAAATTTTATTACGTCATTTCATTACTACAGTACTAAAAAATGAGGAGAAATATTATATGGAATGTTTTCCCATATACTGTGTACACTTTTCCTATATAAAGTAACGTTATATAATTAAGGGGTTTTCATGCAAGAGAGCTGAATTTTTAAGGAAACATTATTGAAGAATGTTAGCTATGTTTATAATAGGCATATTATATGACAGCTTTAAGGAGCTTAGTAGTTTTTATTATCTTGTATAATTTGTCTAAAGTTGTATTTTTATGGCTCTCTAACAGGTTCTCGCATTTTTTTTACATACATGTACAACCAACCCCGTTATTTCATCCGAGGGTACTTAATTAAAAGGAAACGATCAGAGAAGTTGTTTACATACACACTTGACCCTATTAATTTCAACAGAAGGGGAAATAACATAAGCAGGAGGAAATAAATCAATGAAGTTAAAACTAATGGAGAGATTGGTTTGGCGTCAAGTAACCATTCCAAAGGGTCTTTCCAGTATTTTGGAGTTAATTTGTAAAGAAACAATTCGACATGATCCCGAATGCATGTACAGCTTTATTGCGGATCTCCTAGAGAGAGAATACGAAGAGGAAACTGCCAGTAAGATATGTTCTTTTTCTCTGTCTCTGTCTCTCTCTCATGTATTTTTTTAGTGCTCTAAAAACATTTATATCTTGATTTGAGACCTTGCTACTGACTAGATACTGACATGACTTGTATGAGTGTCTTTGACTATGTTCAACTCTTTCCGAGAGTGCTTTTTCTCATTGAGGTTTTCCTGTTTTAGGCAGACCATGTGTGTGGTTTATAAATAGATAACTTTTTTCATCCTCGGTTTTGGGTCCGTGTGCATACTGAACTGACTGTCTTGTCTTTCTAGAAATATATAGTGTTAGTTTCTTCCCGTACTATTTTTTTGACTTGTTTCAGAAGTTTTCATTAGCAACTTTATACTTATTATGGGGTGTTTTCTCAGTCTATTTCGGACGGGTGTGGCTCGTCTAATATTTTGGAAACCACCAAGTATTAATCATTTTGCTTTTATTGACATTCTCATTTCCATATCATTGAAAAGTTTATGTCCTTCTAACATTCTAATAAATATTCAGAGATAGAAAAGACATCAATTTACTTTTTTCTTCTCCCATTTAGGTCAGCAGCGGAGACCAAATGAGGGTGAGACAGAAGAGACACATTTATTGGGAAAAGAAGATAATAACGAGAGTGCTCCAAGTCCCACAACTCCCATCTCATCCCTTGAAGATTCCGAAGGAAGGTCAGCTTTAAATTCTCCCAGGGAAGTTCTAGTTGTTCCAAATGAGCCAGCCCTTACTCCAACAATTCAAAATGCAGAAGTGGAAGTGGGAAAAAGCCCTGAGGTACCCACACCATCAAAAAGCCCGGAGGTACCAAAATCCCCAATTTCAACTCCTGTCGTGACACCCACAAAAATAGATGTGGAGGAAATTAAAGCAGAAGCGGAGAAGGAAATTGATAAAATTTTAGAACAAAGTTTAGACACAAAGGAAATTCAAGAATTACTAGAGAGTGGAGATTTTCAGAATTTGTCAGTGGCTGAAGATGAATCTGAAGAGGATGCTGATGGAGAGGAGGAAGATGAAGAAGAAGAAGAGGAAGAATATGAGGATGAACAACCAGTGGTAGTCATTGATAGAAAGAAAGTTGTTGAAAGTGAAGAAGAGGATGATTATGAGGAGGAGGAAGAAGAAGAAGAGGAAAATGAAGAACAAGAGGATGAAGAAGAGGAAAAGATTAAGCGTAATTTGGAAGCTTTAATGAGCGAAGATGTTGAAGTGTCAAAATCAGATAGCGAATTAAATGACGCTGCAGTTAAAATTCAAGCTGGATTCCGTGGATATCAAGCTAGGAAAAATATGAGGAAAGGTATGAAAGGTATTTAAGTCCATTTACGTGCTAAATACATAGACTATACAAGACTTTGCTTGATTACACGGAAGATTACTCATGTAATGTTATTATGAGAGAGACACTCTTATTGTATAATGTACAAAGTGCAAACATTTTTTGAAGAGTTCGCCCTATTATGTAAACTTGACAGTTTCCTTCACTCACTCAATTAGTGGGAAATTATGTTTATTTTACTAATGCTGCCCTTATAAATGCTGTCTATCAGGGCGTATACTCTCCATAATTATGATCAGGGAATCCTGTCTAATTTGTTTTATTTGTTCTCTTTAAAAGAACCAAAGGATGAAGGAAAGCTTGAAGTTAAGCTGAGTGGAAGTGCACCGGCGAGTCCCATAAGGTAAGGAATTCCTTGTTAAATAAATTTTATGAGAGATTTTCCCCCACACAATAAATCATTGAAAAAAAGGAAATGTGTAAGTTCAGACGCCAAAAAAGGAGAATGCTTCCTATATTAAGCAACAAATTGCAACACCTTCAACAACAATTTTTTTAAACTATTGGCAATAATATATAGATTAGACATGAACGAGAAATGCAATTTCTCAATTCCAGATCCGCCACTGCAGGTGATGAGTCATTGGAAGAGGAAGAGGAGGATGAAGTTCCTGTACCCGTACCACGTCGACGACCTGGTTCCGAGAGAGTTAATCGAAAAGCCCAGTCCGCCAAATATCGTTCTGGAATGGTATTTAACAATCCCGAAGAGCCAGATGAGATCCTTGGATATGATGATGATTACTTGAACAAAGCTGCAACTAGAATTCAAGCCAATGTCAGGGGATGGATGACCAGGAAGGATCTTGAGAGTTAGTCATGTTCAAAACGACCTTGAATTCCTCAATATAGTTTGTCATGAATTTTAAAAAACATCCATGTTTTTATTTGTTTTAAATGTTATGTGGAAATTTAATGTTTTCAAATGATGATCATCAAAATAAGTATTTATATCTAAAATAATAAACAGAGCGCAGTGATGGAAACAATGATAAGAAACGAGCAGCAACAAAAATTCAAGCAACTGTCCGTGGTTTTCTTACTCGAAGACGTCTGGCAAAAGCAAAATTGGCAAATAGGAGGTTCCAGTGATTTTGCAATTTCATTCATTCTTGCACGTGTAGTTTTTTTCCCTTTTTATTTACTCCCTTCAATTGTTCATTGTTGCATTGGTTTTTCCATTAAAATTTTCTAACCAAAGTATAAGCTCCATCTTACAAAACACTAACCATCACGTTTCCCTGTTGTGCACCCAATTGTCTCCTTGCAGTATTCTAAAGGTTGAAAAGCTACTGACTAAAAAACACTAGTTACAATGTCATGGGAGTAAGTTAGTAAATCTTGCATGCAAAAATAGCAGGTAGTGCCTCTGCATGTGGACATTGTCACTGTCGATTTTTTTTGCCAGCTAATTTAAATTGAATTTTATTCCTCTCTTTGCTTGTTCGTATGGAAATACGCAGCAAATTAGTATGAGAGAATCTCATGTTGTGTGTGTGAGTGGGAGACGTACTTAATTGCTACAGATGAGAATTCTTACCTGTAGTGCATTTGTTTTCTATGGAATGGATTTGTGTGTGTGTACAAGAACTGTGTGTAACTTCTAAGAAAAGAAAAGTACTCACAATCTACCTTGCATGGTTTCATTCATTCATAAAATAATGACTTGATCACATTTTCCAAGCACCTGCGGTTCTGCCATCTAAATGCAACTCGTTTCAATTAACAATGTAAGAAAGTAAGAAGAAGTGTAGTTGTCTATGTCTTTACTCCATAGATGTAAAATCCTTTGTTGGTTTAACTAACAAGCACTATAATGTAGTTGTTACCTTGAACCTCGTAAATGAGAATGCATGGTATTTTGTTTCATTGTACCTGTATTTTTAAAAACACCATGGAACTTCTTAACTTGATCCCTGGAGGATTGTATGTATATAAGAAAGAGAAAAATCATGAAAAATGTGTTCCTTCTATCAAAGGAGATCATCCAATGGACTTCAGCTGAAACAAAGGAGGAAGTCAAGCCTTAAACTGGATCAAGCAGCTACTCGAATCCAAGCCGCGTTCCGAGGGTACAGAAAATCACAACTATTTACTTTTAAATCCTACAAATTAGCTTGTTTACCAAATTCCTAGTGCTTGTAGTGCGCAAACAGAAGGAGCTTCGGATTAGTTATAATGAAAGGTCCATATATACGTGCAAGGACAATATGTCAAGAGGCTTATTCTTGTTGACATCAAGTGTCGTATATCGTATACATGTCTATGTATGGCAGAGTGTTGAAGGGAGGGGATGTGATAAATTCTGGAAATAGTTTCTTCCATATAGTTTCTCCCTTAAAGGGTTACAGCTATTGTATGGAAAGGTAAACATATAAAAGACGAAGGAATAGTATTTTAATGGCATGTTCCTTCACAGGTACAATGTTCGGAAGGGGAAGAAGAGTAAGAGAAGTGAGACAGGAAAGTCAACACCTGCATCCCCAACAGTAACAACAATGACTCCACCACCACTAGTACCAGTAGCTCCTACACCTACAGATACCTCTGCGCCAAGTATCGGAACGAGTCTGCAACAAGACGATGAATGAAATGATATGGGAGCGGTGACTTTACTAAATATATAAAAATATATGACGTTCTACATATATTATATATACCGTATTCTGCCTTAATTTTAAAAACTCTATATAATATATAGACATATAGACAATCTACAACATACTATACACATGATTGAGTCTGTAACAAAAACCAGAATGTTGTTATATCTTTAAAAAAAATTTGTGATGGTTGAAATGAAAAAAAAGGTGTTACACATTTTCAAGCAATTCATATAGATATAAATTATTCTTTCCTTGTCGATACATTACTATATAGACACCTACCTATGCCGTAGTAGTGTCATAAATAAAAACACTTATATACATTTCTGTACACACATTTTTCTGTTGGAAGGATAATATTGTGTTGAGGGATGAAGGGTAGATTGTTCAAGTGCATGGAGCGATGCATAAAAGCAAATGAAAGAAAAATCAAATGAGGGGGTTGGAGTTAATGTTGTTTTGTTGGAGACTTTTATGTACATATATAAATGTAAGCTCCAATATTCTAATACAATATTGAGTGTATATAGAGGAGGAAAGAGAGAGAGAGAGAGAGATAAATGTATATATGAAAGTCCTATGGGACAAGTGTACACATTTAAAAGGATACTTTAGAGAAATACACTACTCTACCTGTACATAAAATCCTATATGTATAATAAGGGTGTTCAAATAAAGAATTTGTGATTTTGGAATGTATTTCACCTGAGGGGATGTTGTCCTTTCCTTTCATTATCAACTGTTCTGTACAGCATAGCATATAGTAGTGTAGTTGTAGTTGGGCTAGAGATAGTTATAATACTTTCCTACGTTACACTTATTTACCTTGCCGCTTGCTTGTGGTATAGGAGCACATATAGACTAAACTCTGGCACTTTACCTCCTCTCAAGAGAATATAGAAGAGGAGATACATTGTAAAAAATGAGCTTATTCTTAGTTGTCTGTCAGAGTTGTGTGTCTGTAGGTACAGGGGCTGATTGACTCCTTATTTTTCATGTGTAGGTCAAGTTTTCATTTTTACGCCTCGTTAAATATTTTTTTTTACCCATTCATCACTTATTTTGTGAATTTATTTATACAGCGGAGAGTATATAGTGTGTGTATAGAGTGAACTACAATCATTTTATAACTGGATCAAACGTTTTTTTCGCAAGTAGTAGGATGAGTAGTGTGTAGCTTTTGTCAAATGACCACGTTAATATTAGTTTAATTTATAAATCTGAGCAACATGAATAATTATTTAGTTTACTCTTTAGTGTTTTTATTGTTACCAAATCATTCACGTAAGTACATTTTAAAGATATTTGTGTTAATATATTACAGTATAGAAGTGATAATTTTTCATCCGGCGTCTTTTTGAGAGAGTTCAGGTACATACTTATATTGGGGCTGGAAAGATTCCAGATTCCAGCGGCAAGGGTGATGCTTTGCTCATATCTGTACCTCGATTCACGTTACTGGAAGAGTGCATGGTAAATTGTGTATGTATCTCCATGTGAAATTACCCTTGTCGTGATGTGTAGCCAGCAGAACGTTACAGTTTCACTAATGATTTCTATTAGAAAGCAATTATTATTACTTATCTTATGTAGACATAGAAAAAACCTATGGTTTTTCCAACGTATGGTCTACAAATCTAATCCTTTCCGTTTATTACTGGTAATTGGAGATTTAAAAATAATTATTCGAGTATACTTGGGGTTTGATGCTTGTATAAATTTTTATTACTGATGGAATATGTTATAGGCTATTGTAATGGATGGAATGTATTTTTTTGTACGTGTTGGAAATATGAGACTGAAAATTTAGAGATTATTTAAATATGATTATGTCTCAGGGATTTTAGGAGTGAGAGATTTGTTGGTTTAAGAGATTCATTTTGTATTTGTTATAGAGGGAAGATAAATTGTGTAAATTATTTCTCGTGTATTGTAATTTCTTAGGATTTTGGTGGGTTGAATTATTGATTATTATTATCTTTGTGATGAAGAATTTTGTGATTTGGTTCCTACTTGGTATTTTCTTGATAAGAGTTTATGTAGGTAAGGGAAAAGGAATTATTTTTTAAGGAGGAGGGAATGGAATTTGTCCATGCAAGGTGAACGTGGTAATGAGCTGGTCTATACGGAATCACGTGCAATTTTGCATAATATCTCCATAGGATTTCATATATGAGGGTGCTTGAACTTGTGCCGGTGAAATATGGTAGAAAAGTGCTGGAGAGTAGGAGGGCAAATTATAATATTAATTTCGTTGTTTTTCTTTTGTAGTACAATCAGATGAACAAACTGAAGTAAATTATGGAGTACTTATTGGCAAATTCAATATTTATCATCATGGGGTGGGAGGAGATGTGTATGCTGTAAATACGACGACACTTTTTATTAAAAACTTCAATTATGATGGCATGGGAAAAGATACTTACTTTTGGGCTGGAGTTGACAACCAACCTGGAATGCAAGGATTTATAGTTCCTGATCGATACGGAAGGTATAGAGCACAAACAAAAAAGATTTGGGATGTATAAACTATATAAACCTCATTTAACTTTTTTTTACTACATGGCTCATGGATGATTGGTGACTGGGAGGTTCCTTCCTTAATACTTTAATTCAATTACATATGTAGCTAACATGAGATTAAATAGGAACTGCAGGTAGTTAAATGATGATCTTTGAGTGAATCATTTGAAGGTGGGGCGCTTTTGTTGGGAAATCAATTCGTAACAAAAGTTACTCATTGTCTGGCTATGTGTCAGAATGAATGATTTTTTTCCCTCTATATATATATTTCTTATGAGTAAGGAAAGGATGCTGATTAATTTAATTAGCATTGGTAATTTTTGTCCCTGGAATAATGATGCCAATGTCTTGTATGCATAGGACCAACATACTCCGAAAGAGTGATAATGAAGACTTCACGTTAACGCTTCCAGACCGCAAAACCATTGGAGAAATCAAATGGTTGGCTGTTTATGATCTCAAGAGTTTCGTAAGTTCTTTAATGGAATGATTTTTTCAAGCAGTTTCGTGAGATATTTTATCCTTAATAATATGTTTATAGGTCTAGATACTTTTGTTAAGGATGAAATAAAGAATTTGATTTTGAAAATAAATGATTTGCAGCAAAATTTTGGAGACGTGTACATTCCTGATGGCTTTGAACCTCCAGGAGTTGCCAAGTTAACAATGACAATCCGATCTGATGATATTAGCTGCGACCAAGTACTCGTTCAGGACTTAAAATCCTTGATGTTCGAACGATTGTACGTTTTTGCGGAGGACAAAGGTTTGATTTTTAAACAATCTGCAATACCACTAATATCAGCATCCATTACCGCGTAGTAACTTTTAAGTGAAAAAGTATTTGTACTAATCCTTTACACACTCTTACAGAACTGTACTTTTGGGTTGGGAAAGGTCATGTCCCAGGCATTCGAGGGACAAGAGTACCCGATGAACTTGGATAGTGAGTCATTGTTTTTTCTAAATATTTTAAATAGATTTATCAATAATTTATAAATTTAAGCAAATGTCTTGAATTTCACTAGAGCCTTTTATGATTCAAATCGTGCGTTCTATTTGGAATGTAGTTTGGACCCTTTGAGGAACTATGCAAACGAAGATGTTAAGTTGATATTACCTGGAGAATTTACGTTCAATAATATTGACTGGCTCGCAGTTTTTGACGCCAAAACAAATGCATCATTGGGTTACATTTCCTTTCCTACTGAGCTGAATGTACCACCTAATTTGCGACAAGTTATTGTGAGTAAAAATGAATTCATCATTTTCATGAATTTATTCCTTAAGATTATCGAGTAAATGACTTAACTTAAAACCTGTGGAGGATTTGTAATAGATTGGACTCTATAGGAGATGTGTTTCAAAGTTTTGTTCGGCAGTAGTAAATCGTCACTCAATTAAGATGCAATTACGAATAACTCAACTAACTATAATTAGATCGATAAAAATCAAACATTAATGGAGTTTCCATATTTTCATTCTTTGAAATTGAATACTTGTTTCTTTATCTCTATGAAGGTTTTGGAATTGCCGTTGCAGAAGTTGTAGTTATTTGTATTTACAGATTCTAATAAATGCGATGTTCTTCTATTTTAACAGAAATACGAAAACACGGTTCCAAAGTGCGAGCAACTTCATGCCAATTTACAAATTGGATGGGACATTGTGGGTC
>JAQFXU010005216.1:0-12030 GCA_034693705.1 Spatulosminthurus flaviceps | reverse complement strand
ATATATAGAGTTGAGCTTTCTCCATGTACATACAAATGCGCTTTCTCTTGAGACTTACTTTTTTGCAATCTGATATTAACCTAGATTTGTACTCAGCTCACGCTTCGATTCATATCTTCCCTTTCTCTTTTTCCTTTCACTTTTTTCCCAAACTCTTCCTCGCCTTTCTCCTCCATGCATTTAGCATGGCAGTTGTTCATGCTATGTAGAATCCTTTCTCCCTTATATGAGTTTTTTTCTTGAGGCCTCTCCCTCTCCGACAGTTATTTATCATGGTAATATTTCCTCTTATTTTGTTTACTATACCCAACAAATTTCTCTCTGAATCTAAATTCATTTTGGCTTTCTTTCATCATACAATGAGCCTCTCCTATGGATCTATTCATTGTATAGCTAAAAATATGTACATTTTATCAAGAGTGACATATATGTGGCTGGAATGACAGTTATTTGTGAAAATATTATACCCTTTACTTCCGAAGGGAGACTACGTATTAGGAAAACTTGGAAAACATTTAGGTTTCATTTGATTAAAGCTTGTGTGTACTCAAGAGCGGAGGGAAAAAACTATATGTGTAAATAAAGGAGGAAGCAAAATTCGCGAGAATTTCTCCCTTTTCGGTTTTCCCTTTTTGTACTATTTGCTCTCATCGCCTCTTTTGTAAACGGAAAGTTTATGGATGCATGTTACAAGGAAACGTACAAGGATATGAATTTGCTTGTAAACAAAACCAATGCTGACGATGCTGCTCACGGCTAATTTCTTCATAGGAATCAATATAATATGGTTCACCGGGAGCCCAGCCTTTGTTGTATTGCATTTCACATATGTGAGAGAAATATTTTAGGGTGGTGCAAAATCTCTATGGTAAAATTGGAGAAAGTGAGGGCTGGATTAAATTTGGCTACTTTCTCTTTTAGAGAACATTTATTTCCAAATGAATTTGTTTTTTTTTCACATGGGGAAGATTGTCTTTATGTAGCTCAGCTATATTTTATGCATTCCTAGCTTTTTAAATCCCAACACTCATTAATTTTCCCATTGGAAATGTGTTTCTGAGAGGGAGATTTAATTTCTCATTTAAATTTCCATGGAAGTTTGTATAGGTAAAATTATTTATAGACACTTTATCCCTTCCACGTTTTTTTAGTCTCATGCTTTTTCCAATAAGAGATATAGGGATTATTCCAATATAATATACATACAGTCACGTATAAATGCATGGAGCCAGTCTTCTTATGTATTAGCTATAGGAATAGGAAAAAGTCAATTTCCCTCTTCAAATGATCATTCCTCACGACTCAGGACTGTGTCCTTCATTTTCGAGAGAGAAAAAGTTTTCTCCAGGGCTTTAAAGAATGAGTAGCAATTTTGTATCCCACAATTTATAAAGTATATACATGAAATGTAGTGTACTTCCCTCTCATCGGATTTCCTTGGCTGGAGGGTGCACGTATATAGAGTTGATTTTGTTGGGAGAAGAAGAAGAAGAAGGAGGAGAAGAGAGAAAAAACAGATAAAGAAATTGATGAAGCAGCACAAGTTCTATTGGTAGTAGGGATCAAATCGTCAGGAAAAAACGTCATTTTCCTGATAATATGTGGCAATTCTCAAGGGACTAATAGATCACACAAGGAATTGAAGAGAGATGAAAAAACTAGGTCTTATGTATATCTATAGTAGTCAAGTGAGAGAGACAAAAAAATATAGAAGAAAAGTGGAAATACGAGAAGAAAATTGTGAATTGATAAAAAAAATTGTGACAGAGAGAGAGAGAGAGAGAGAAAGAGGAGGAAAAACAGAAAAAAAGTGTCGTGTTTGATAGTTACTTGTTTCCTTGTATGTTTTCAGGCTCTTCTAGTTTTCAGACGCTGCGGAGAGAGCGAGAAAGAGAGAGAGAGAAAAAAAGAGGGAATCGTGAGAGAGAGAGAGAGAGAGAGAGAAAGCAAAATAGAAAGGAAAAGTGAACATGCGATGGAGAGAAAGTTGGAGGGAAACCTAATTTGGCTTGAAATATACGTATTTTATATTTACTGCACCTATTTTCCTAAGCCTGGACATTTTTTATCATAGAGACGCAATACGCACTCTTTGATGCGGTTCCTTGTTCTTTCCATAATAAACATATAGGAATAAACAGTGTGTGTGTGTGTGTGTGTGTGTGTGTGTGTATGGGTTGGGTATAGAATGAAAAGGAGAAAGTTGAATGTACTCCAACATGAAATCTTTCCACTCATACATTTTCCCTCAATTGAGTTTCCCCTTGAAAACATATTCAAGCTCGTAGAATTCGTTTATGGAATTCAATCCTCAGTAAATAAACTTTATACGTGGAGGAATATACATACAAAGTAATAATAATAAACACAAGTAAATAAACGAGAAAAATTGTCTCGAAAAAAATAACTAGATTTCCAAAACCCACGCTTATTTCCTTCTAACCATATAAATTTCCCCCCACGCATACATGACTTTCTCACAGAAAAAAATAGATTGGGAAATTCCAAGAATTTGCCCTCCTTAAAGAATGATTTTTTACCATTTGAAAATATAATACCAAGGTTTTCTCTTCCACGGATGTGAAACTCCAAGAAAACCTACATATTCAGTTACGAAGTGCGGAAAAACCTTTGAGAAGCCGCAAACTCTCTCTCTTTTAATGATACCCAAGAAGCTTGTTATAGTGTGGGTGTTCCCAAATCTCATGTTACTTTTTTCTTACTCTCCTTGGAAAAATTTTATTTGGGGGAAAGTTATTTGAGAGAAAGTTTTCCCAGTTTTCTTCTCCAGGGAAAAAAATCAAATCCAGAGACAAGTATAGAGTGTGTGTTGGATGGGCAGAGAATATTGAGCAACGTTTTAGTTAACAAGGAAATTTATGAGACACTTTTAAATACATTTAACCACCTACTTTATATCATGCTATAGGCTATATTCCATAGGAATATTGTAATATTAAAAAAGAGAAATGTTTTCCCCCTTTAGTTCAAGCTTCTCTCTATACGCTACGGAGAAGGAAATTAAGGGGAAAGAGTAAAAGAGAAAGCAATTTCATGCACGAAACGCTCTCATTGTTTTTTCTTTCTCTACTTATTTCCCCTGCACTAGATATGCTTTTATGGCAAGAAGGTGGCGGAAGTACTTCTTTTACATCTCAATGCTTTCTCTTAGACCATTAAAGGTCACTAAATTTGGCAAATTCATACATTGCATGGCTATACGCTCCTCTAAGTTTTCCTTCTTTAATTAAAAATTTCCCTTAAATATCAAAGGGCCATGTTTTTTACCATCCTCCTACCCGCAAATATACTCTCACTTGAATTTCCTCTCTCTACAAAAGTGAAAGTCAAAAATAGATTCGTGAAGAGAGGAAAGTTTTTGCAAAAACTTTCACCACCATACAAAAGAAACTCCTATAATTGTTTACTCTCTTGAAATACCAGACGGTCCTACTATAAAGGTCACCTACTATAAATATCTCAGAGTCACCTACTATAAATATCTCAGAAGCAAGAGAAAGCACGGGAGAAAGTCGTGCTCAGTTGATTTGCATAAGAAACCATATAATAGTAAAAAGCGTGGGTATCTTTCTATATTTCCAAGGGGTGAAAGTTCAATTTATGAGAGGATGTAACAACAAAATCATTATAAATGCCAGTCACATTAAAGATAATACTGAAGATAGAGTGGAGAGAGGGTGGAAGAGAGGAGTGTAGAAATCATGTTTACAGAGACAAATGTTCTCGGCCATAAAATCTGAAGCTCTCTGTAATAAGGAATGATAATGGGAAGTGGAATGAAAGGCAAATAAAAGTCAATCCATCTTTATCAGGGAAGATTGTGTGGACAATAAATGTATGAGCTGATTACACGTTTGTTAGTTTATTTTTTGTCCCTTTCCTTTCGCTCTCCTTATGTAGAGACATACACGTATATATATACACTGGAAAGGGTGGAGCTGAGGTTGGGTGAAAGGGAAAGTACATATAAAGACGTAGGAAAACCCTATAGAGGGAAAGACTCTGGGAGAGAAAGTGAAGGGAAGAAAAAAGGATTTCCTTCTAAAACCATTCATTGTCATTAAAGGAATGAAGTAGGACATTGGAGAAAGGGACAGAGACGAATCGTTTTTGGGCCTACATCACTCCAATCCTATATAACCAAAAACAATTAAAGAAAATTGACTCTTTTTGAATTAACTTCAGATGAGAGAATTTCTCCCTTGTTCATGCCCTCCCTATAAAACCAATCAGTTCTCCTCTTTTACATATTTTTAGCACTCTTTATAGGCAGGACATTCATAATTTTTCTTCTTAAGGAAATTAACCACATTTTTAGAGTCAATAGTCTTTTCTTAACTTTGTATTCATTAGGGTATACTAAAGAATATTCTCTGTGTATAAATTCAAGGAAGGAAATGTTGTAATGAAAGGAACTCATTCTACTGTGGAGAAGTGACTACAATAGAAGTGAGCGAATATAGTAGTGTTGGGCGTTGGCCCTGAACTTTCTTTTATCAAGGTCTATAAACTTCACCTCTTCCATCTTCCTTGTCATGATTGCAAACCTTGATTTTCTGTTTACTCTTTACCTCTCTCTCTCTCTCTCTCTCAAATTTAACCAACTCATAAAAGCTTGAGGAGAATTTATGCAAAATCCTTTTTCAGTTTATCATATCAAAACATTACAATGAGAAAAACTGGGCGTTGGTTTGTTTTCCTCAACTTTCTCTCTCTCTCTCTCTTTCCTTAACTCCCACCAAAATCCTAATAAAAGCTCTAATATTTTTCAAAAAAATATCATGAGCAAATTTTCTACCTTCACTGAATAAGCTATTGAAAAGCCCCCAATAATTTTTACCGTAATGACATACACAAATGCTAAAAAAAATCCTTGGTATAATTGTTTAAGCCGAATCATGGAAAAACCAGGGAATCGCTCATCGTAAACATGGTAATAAATTGATCCCGCAAACCCCCTCATGTATAAGACACAGAGTCTGCGGAACTTTTATAGGGAATTAACAGCGCTTTTATGATCCTCCCTACCCCTTTTAATGGACCATTAAAATTCAAAGTAAAGGCTCTGTTTTGCCTCTGTATTTTCACTACTGTGTGTAATTGTTCCGCTATAATGCTACCCCATTAAAATTAACTGTACATACACAAGGCATTAGTTTTATAACAGCCGCCGTTCCATTATTGTTGCAAATAATTCTATATCTACTTTCTCCGTATCACTCTCCATGTATGTACATATATGTATATGTGTGTCATTGTAAAGTCAAGAAAATTCCAAAGAATTCTCATCCAATTGCAAGTACACACATATACTCTAATAATTATAATGTGGATATAAGGGCAGCATGTGATGAAATAATGACATGAAAAATACATGGATTTTCATTTCCGTGTATAACACCGTAGTTTTCCCTACACTTCCGCTCCTCCATCAACAAAATAACAGGAGCCTTGAGAATTTATGACAATCCTTTTCCCCAATATAAAACTCTTGTCTCTCCAAACAAAAACCTTCCTATAAAAAGCTCACAAACAAACTCCGGAGAAAATGTATGTACAATGTATAACAAAAAATGGGAGTTACCATGAGACTCCAATGGTTTGGAGAATAAAATGGCCCAAGAAATAAATTCCTCTCCATGTCCTCACTACATATACATCTACCTTTTTCTCTAATAAACTCCCACCATTTTCAAAACTTGCATAGAATATCCTTATAAGAAAATCCTATATTCTCCTCCCTATATAAATCCCTAATAGGTAGATTAAATTTACTCCGCTTTTTATGCCTCGAGATACATGCGTATATTTATTTAACATATATTTCCTCCGCCTACAACACTATCGTCAATGTCCATATCAAGTTATTACAAAAACATGGCACGCTGAAATATTGATCTACATTCATAGCGCCCATGTATAAAAAGCCATGACAGTATTATCTACATAGGAATTTCTATGTATGTACATGGAAGATATAAAAATTATTTTGTCTCTCATCCCCTCCCTAAGCTCTCCCTACCTACATACAAGTTAAGTCCTAAAAGAAAAAACCTTCATTTTACGTGTATAATAAAATTCGAGCATATCCAAAAGGATATTTGTTTACATGAAAAACTATGAATTTTAGAGGATGAGAAAGAGACGCTTATTTTCCTTCCCTAGCATTTTGCTTAAGCGTGGAATGAATGCCTCCACATAGTAGGAAACTTTCTTGTAGGTACTTGGCCTATTATATTCTTTTTGCACAGACAATCCTCAATCCTCACCTTTGTACGTAGAAGCCGCTGGGATGCAATAAGTTGAGAATGTTTATCTGGTTAAGGAAAGATAAACAATGAGATGCTACCTTGAGGAATTCTACCCAACTTTATACCAACTCCCCCCTCTGCAGATGTTTATGATTAACGACTTTTACCACGTACCCTAACTAACACTACTAACATACATATTCATCCCTAAATTCCTATACATACGCATACAATTTTTCCAAATATATCATCCCTACCTCTTTAATACATCCCACCCTTGCTTAAATTCTCAAAACTTTTCTTCCTTTCTCACTATATTCAAAGATACTTTTTGATAAGAATTACACTTCCCTGTGAGAAAACAAGGATCAAGTGCTCTTTTACTCGAGATAAACCATTTCCTCGAGCGAGCTCTTTTACCTCTGAGAGTCTATAGTAGATATATTATTGTAGGAGATAGGATAGAGGCTGTAGGAAATTTTCCACTTAAATTCCTTTAAATCGTCACGGTGGGGGGTTCTGGCTTTCCTCTTACCTTTTACCAAACAATTATTACCCCTGCTTTCAACAGAGCTTGCTTTCCCCTCTCCTCAATACTTATGACCTTCGTATAACTTTCAAGAGCATGTATAGAAGCCCAGATAAAGTAGAAGCTTTATTGATGTCTATATTTTCTATGGTCCTGTGAATATAAAATTGCAAGGAAAACACCACAAAAAAATATGTATATTCTCATTGAAATATGCAATTTTGTTCTAAGAGATCCTACACTAAAGAAATTCTGAAGGTGAAAAATTTACTTGTACATTGACATAGGCTAAAGTCCCGAGGAATAAGCAAGTGTATGTTAAAAGGGAGGATTACTATAGGGAAGGAGAAGAAAGTAGATTTCCCTTCATAAAAACATACTACCACTACTTTCACTACTTTCACTACTTCACCATCATACCCATGCCCATCCTATAAGCTACTAATGCTTATAGACCAGGCCAACACTCATTATGTAGGATTGAAGGAGCGTCTAAATGGGATGCCTCATTTGATGAAGATACACTATTTGGGTGGAGGTGTGTGTGTGTAGGTATTTTAAAGGACGGAGAAAGTGGAAAAAAACCAGAGGCATACAAGTTACTGCATATGAAATGAAAGAGTCGTTCAAACTGTGGTACTTTCCAGACTAGTACTTCCCTACAAGTAAAGAATAGGGAATTTCTGGGTATTTCTATGTTTTTGGGTGGTTGTTGGAGCCGCCGCATCTGAGAGAGGAGAAATATCGACCAAATCCATTCGGGGTCTCGACCGATCTTCCCGTCGACGACGTCTCTGCTGTGCGCGAGAGAGCTCTCTCTCTCTCTCTTTCACTCTCTGTCTCTTATACTCTTCCCTATACTTTATACAGAGAGTCCTTGTTAAGAGTATTGGAGAAAAATCTACGTGCTACTTTCTTCATCTCTTTCACACACTCACACATATTATATACGAGCCTCCTACTACAAGGGAAGGAAGAGCTCGGAAAACTTTCCTTTCTCACTCCAGAATTCATCTGCCCATCCTGTGGTTCAGACGTAGGTAATAGTTGTAGGGTCTTCCTACATCATCATCATCATCATCTGCTTCTTCTGCTGCTTCTCCTGCTTGCGTCTATCTCTCTCCAATCACAAATCTTTAACCTTTTTTTCTATTATAGGGTAGTGGGTATTTGGAGGAAAGTGATTAGAGGAGAAAGTCATTTGGAGAAAGTGTTTCAAACCCAAGGTGTTCCAGCCCACGGTGTATACAAGAAGGGTGTGTTTACTAGATAAAGGTGTTGGTACACTAGAGAAAGTTATTTGGAGAAAGTGGGATTGTACAAGGAGAGAGAGAGAGAGAGAGAGAAAGTAATCAGGAAAAAATTCACATAAAAGGAAAGCTCAATCAGGAATCAGGCGGTTCTTATGGATATGGAAGTAGGAGAGGATGGAAGGAACGAAGACAGCCGAGAGGTTCAAACTTGTGTGAGTGATTGCACTCGTGACGATCGTCAGACTGATTTGGCTCAAGTGGTCAGGTGCTTGGAGGAGTCAGTGGAGGGGGGTGGTGGTGGTTGTGGAAGTAGTCAAAGTGGTAGTCAGAGTCCGTTGTTGGTGACGTACAAAGACACTGCCACGTGGACAGCTGAGGACGGTATGCCCAGTCCGATCGAGACCTCACCTGTAGACAGTCCAATCCTCGCACACTCCAACCTTATTTTCCCATCTGAGCTCGAGCCCGTCGCCCTCACTAGTAGTAATAACAAACTCAATAAAATCCGCTCACACAGTAGTGGCTGTCATAGTGGGAGCAGTCAAAGGCATCATCATCATCATAGTCATCATCAGCATCGACAGCATCGTCGACAACAGAAAATTATTAATCCTCAACAATTGTCCGAGTGTTTCACGGTCTCCTCTCAACTCATGAGTAGGGAGGCGCGCTTGTATGAGAATGTGCCCACCACAGCGAGTGGCTTAGAAAATTTAGGAATCCTTCTAAATGAGTATCATCCCAGTAATTCTTCCAGTTCCGGACAACTAGTGTCTCATAGCTCGAACAATAGTAATGAGACGGCTTCCACGAGTAACAATTCCGGGAAAAATAGTAGCAGTGCTAATTTAAATAATGAACTTCTCAGTGTAACGGATCTTCTCGGTGTTGGACCTCCCTCAAGAGCGTCCTGGGGTGACAGTGGAAGAGAAAGTTTGAGTTTTGATGGTGAAAATAACAATTCTAATGGTAGTTCGAAAAATTTGCTGCTCTATCCTCCCCCACCACCCATTCCCATGTCCGTAGGGCCAAATAGTAACAATAGTTTTGGGATGAGTAGTCTTCACCATCACCACAACTGTGCTTCCCCCTCCCACATGTCCTGTAATAACGGGAGTCATTTTCAAAACACGGGTGCGAGTAATAGTAGGAAATCTCGGCGGGAGAGACTTGTGAGGCAGAAGCAAGCTATTGAGGAGACCTTTCATCCTATTGATAAGATGGGAACAAACGCGAGTATGAGTCAGTATCTGGCTGTACCCTCCCCCAGGAAAGGGGTACTCTCGGGAGGGATGATAGCCTCCAATCTGGCAAATGCTGCTGCTAGCCCGATAAATCTTCAGAGACATCCCAACACAGCTCAGTTATTAATTCAAGAGAATAAAAAATCCCATCCTTTGATTCCTTGTGAATCTCCTTATATTCTTACGGCTACGAATGAGTGGACTCATGGTGGGGGCAAGATGGCAAGGAATAAAAGTCCTCAGAGAGCAGGTGGTCCTAGTGGTAACGGGAATGGTCACTCTGTTGCAGCTAGACTCGCCAAGGGCTCAGGGAAATATCATCAGAGCTTTGACTATGGTGAACTTCCCTCCCACCAAATGTTCCCAAAGAGACATTTGCTGGCTCAAGGACAGAGACATTTTTCTCATCAACTGGCTCCTACTCATACAAGTAATGGTACGGGTAGTAGTCATAATGTGATGGGACAGGATAACAATAATCCTTGTTCCTCCGGCCCTCAACAGTGTTCAGGTCTCAACGTTCCAGCACCGGGTGGACACATACCGACCCATCAACATCGCTCATTCCCTGCGGGACTATTTAGGTAATTTTTTTCCTCTCCTATTCTTACAAATGATTCCTTATTATCTCTGCAGCACTTTTCTATTCTAAACTTTTAAGAGGGAAAGTAAACTTTCTCCAAGAGAAAATTGTACTTTCTCCTGGAGAAAATTATGCTTTCACCAGGAGAAAATTATACTTTCACCAGGAGAATATTATTCTTTCTCCTGGAGAAAATTACACTTTCTCCCAAATAAAATTTCACTTTCTCTTGCAGAAAGTTTTTTCTTCCAATATTGGGGAACTTTCTCGGTGAGTCTTTAAAGTAAATTGAAACCACGATAGGAAGTTAAGAACTTTTACAATGACGTTGGGGATGTTCGTCCCATAAGAAGCAATTGACCTTTGAACCTATAGTGCTTCTCTTGATGATCCTTGTATTTTAAATAGCTCTGCCCTTTCAGCGTACTCCTTTTCAGGGGAAAGTAAAGGAGTAAGATTGAGATGATTCCTAGTCAAAGTGTTCAACTCCTGTCTTAATAAAATAAAACTTGACTGGGGGTTCCATTTAAGGACTAAAAGGTTTCTCCACTCCAGAAAACATATAACAAGTGGATTTTCTATAGCCTCCGGTGAAATTTTCTCCGATGACTTGGACTCATTTAATATGTAAGACGTACATGGTAGAATGCTAAAGAATAGATGTGGAAGTGACCCTTAAATTAATTTCCTCTCCCGTTTATCCTACCCATGTACAAATGGTTAGAAATATAAAAGGTTTCTTTATCCTGCCAACTTACTCAATTCATTGTTTCCCCTTAATACTCTCAACTTTTTTTCCCCTCCACGAACCATCCATTGTTTAGTATGGTCAATTGAGCGAGTCTACATCCATGCCTGCCATTCAGCCCTTTCATTCCACTCTTCCTTCCCCTAGAAAAAAGCTCTTATGGATATGGGAACCAAAGGCCAAAGAACATTGGAATCCTACGAACTACACCACATGGAAGAATTTTTTCTTCTAAAGAATCCGTCAGAAATGGAAGATGGAGAAAGAGAGAGAGAGAGAGAGAAAGGAAAAAAACTGAAATACATGGAGCAATACTTCCATATACATTCATGATGAAACTTAGCCTTCTCTTGTGTGTAAAAGGTGGTTGGGGAGTGTTTGTCTCGAACATCCATAGAGTGAAAGTGAGAGAGAGAGAGAGAGAAAGTCACAGAAGTAGTACATATCTTGTAAAAGTGGAGAACTTGTCCAATAATAATAAAGCAAGTTGGCTCTTTCACTAGTAGAGCGGATGGTTCAAGTGAAAGCCGGAGAAAGCAATTATTGATCTCTAGCTTGAGGATTTTCGAGTGTTGGTTCGTTTTTCGGGTGGAGATCTTTCCTTATGTATAGTAAAGATTTAGCTTTCTCTTTATTTCTCTCTCTCTCTCTCTCGCTTTCTCCTGTCACTTCCAACATGTCCTGCAATGACTGTTATTCTCCAGGACGGCTTTCCTGGTTCACTTGATACACCAACATAATTTGTAGCTTTATGTACTTCCCCTTAGCTTTATAAACTTGTTTAGATTTATAGAGAACTCTCTTTCCCAACTTCCTTTCCAAATATGATGTTTTCTCCTAAACCCTGTGCGGATGAGAAGGAGCAAGTGGTAGGGATTTCGGATTTTTCTCCTCTCCCAATTCAATCACTCCACCATGACTTTAAGTTTCCACCCAAACTTTTCATACTGGGCCATATACATACAATGCTAAAACATGTCTAGCTATAAATATGCTTTCACCTCCAAGTTATATTTTAAATTTATAGCGCTTAGGATAGTGCCTATAGTAGAGAAAGGGCTGGAAGTGTGTAGAAATTTGAATCTATAATAATGTCAGTTCGTCAAATCAAACGGAGTACTACCTTTCCATAAAGTATAGCTTGGAGCTAGAGAGACACGTAAGTATTAGGCTATTGTATGTGCTGTCATGTGTTAACAAAAGCTAGAAGCCAAACTACTGCGGTTTTCACTTTCCACTCCTCTCCCATGTAGTATCCTCGTGGAAAGAAAGACTAGCTCTCCTCTCATATCATTTCATATGATATGGACTCTGTGTGTGCATAAAGCTTGGGAAAGGGAATCGTGACGTCAAGGAAAATGTACCCACTACAAAAATCCTTCAGTCACAAATACACACACA
>JAQFXU010005215.1:0-12033 GCA_034693705.1 Spatulosminthurus flaviceps | reverse complement strand
CATCATCATCATCATCATCATCATCATCATCATCATCATCATCATCCAGACGATGAAGCTTTTAGTTAATAAGATTGATAGTCAACTCCGGAATTCTAATAATCCTAACTATTGAATTTGCATTTTGTCTTCAGGAATGTGGATCACAAGACGTGTCCCATATGCCGTGATAAGTTAGAAACCACAGATGATACGTGGGTCTTGGAAGATTTGCCTAATGCTGAGGAAGTTTCGCATGAAATCCAGAAGTCACTTTTTGATCTGACTCGTTGACAACTAAGGAATTGTTGTGCCGTGTATTATATTTACATACACAGCCAAGAATAATAATTATTAATATTTTAGCGACTTCACTGATTTCGAAACTGCTTTCGCTGTTACTTGCAATATATTCTGAAGGACTCGTACTGTATTAATGTTAAGTAGAAAATTGTAGGATTTAAAAATCTCATCGTAGTGATAAGAATTTTAATAAGAATAATAAGTTTAACGAGTCGCCATACATACACATACTAATTGTTTTCACTAGCGGCAAATAAAACATAGTTACCAATATGCGGCTTTTTTAGCCATTTGAATGAAAATTTGGATATTCTATTCTATGTATACACAGTATATAGCGTGTGCAGTGATACCAAAATCCAACTCTCTTTGGCTTGGTGCTATGGTGCTACAACTACAATTGTATTTTAATTGTCGTCCGCTCCTAAGAAAGCTCAGAATTGTAAGATTTTTCCCTTCGAGGGTCTATGACCGAACTGATACTTGTATAAGATTTTACTACTCTCTCAGAATAATCTTTTTTCATTTGTTAGTTGTGTAAATACGACTCAGATTTTGTTTCTATACATCACTTGTTTTTGCGCTAAGCAATAATAAGTCAACCTGTGTTGAATATCTTTTGTTACCATAAAAATAATTATTGTTATTGTTATTACTATTTACTTGTTTTTTCTAACCTAGCACTACTTGTTTTACAATGTATTTTATGTTTTTATAGTTTTATAGTGTTTTAAAATAAGAAAGGAAGTTAGTGAGCTTATAGATCCGAAGCGCGTACTGTTTCGGATAGCTATGAAATATATATTACAGATAAACAATGACAATTTATAAAATGCTAAGAAATTCTATTTGTTGAAAAATACAGAACCAAAGCGACGATTACAGCAACATTGAAAAACATTATCCAAAGTTTCATGGAGTAATAAATTCTATTTGTGCTTCAAAATTAATTATTTCTCCAAACATCTTTCAAACGTGCAGTAGCCTCAAATTTAAAAAACAAAATTTAAGTTCCCATACTTTTCCCATATAACATTTTAAAATCCGTTAATGCCCGTTAGTGTTTCAACGTCTGGTTCTTGTAAGAGCCTTATAGAGACATTTCATCCCAAAGTTAAAGTTGATTTCTCTCCGCGTATCTCCACGTCCGATCATGTATAACATATTATAACATGCTTGGAATAAATACAAATTATAGGAAAACTAACCCTGTTATACTGCTTCACTTGCCTGTTCTTATCCATATATTATAAATGCTGTAAATCGAACTGGGCGTTTGTATTAAGTCTAACTATAGACTTCCGCAACATCCACTTTCAGCCAGCACACATAGGCCCATAGTGCACTTTTTACGCATGAAAATATTTTTCATCAAAATTGTTCGTTCACGGTTTAAAATACATCTATTCTATACCTACAAAGGAACCCCTGCAGCTACGTTCGTAATAAAACGGTTATAGCAGGGTTTTTATGAAGATGCGTCTTTCTGATTCGCAGAGAGTAGAATATTCAACTTTTGAATCATTCTCTTGCACAAAAACGCAAAATGTACTCGCGTTTGCTAGGATGGCGAAAAAAAAGATTTCCAGATAACTTCAGAACCCTTAGGTGTACTTCAAAGATCAAAGGCTTAAAGTCGACAAATCTCCGCCACGAGCTCCCTACCCCAAATCTCCGCCACGAGCTCCCTACCACAAATCTCCGCCACGAGCTCCCTACCCCAAATCTCCGCCACGAGCTCCCTACCACAAATCTTCGCCACGAGCTCCCTACCCCAAATCTCCGCCACGAGCTCCCTACCCCAAATCGAATTTTTTAATAAGATAATTATATAATTAATACCGAAAATAATCCGATTTCAAAATAATACTAAAACTTCGAAATCAAAAAAATCTTAAATTGAAAAATATTGTATTTTTATTTTAATTTCTTTTGAACTATGCAAGAAAAAATCACTTCGTAATAACGTTTTCCAATACGCACGATTTAGTCAAACCCCTAAATAATAATGGTATTTAAGGGTAACTGGTACTGGAGGTGTGGAGGTCCCACTCACGAAATTTTGCAAGGACGTTCACTTCACACTCGCATAAATTATTTTTGTTAACAAAATTTCCTAAATCGCCCACTCCGGGGAAATACCTTTAAAAAATGTGTAATACTATTTAAACGGTGACCATGTCGCAACAAAGTACCCAAATTTTTTGCAAACGTTGAATCCCTCCCAAAGGGTGGTTACTTCAGGGCTACAAATATTAAGGTGAATTTTCCCAGCATCGACTTTAATCCCTTGAACTTTGAAGCAGATCTAAGGGTTCGATAGTTAATCGAAAATCTTGGCTTTGTAGGTTGTTGCAAACGCTAATGTCGCTAATATGAGATACGAGCTTGTTTTTTTGTGCAAGCTAAGCGAATCATTCTCAAACAAAAGTTGAATATTCTCCTCTACTTCTTACGAGACAAAAAACGCATCTTCGTAAAAATCAAATCAGTGTAATGTCACAATCTTAACATTAAACTTTCATTGTGATTAAACGCACATTTGAAATTATTTCCCTGTTCTTTTGTCAGAAAATACATGCCCATAACCCCGTGATAAGATGTGGTGCTGGTGCTTCAAATGGTTTCGTATACGTGCTGCTGTGAAAGCTTTGGAAAAGGCAAAACTCAATGCATACAACGATTCAACAGCCCCAGAAACCCCGAAAAAACCATCACGTTTTAAATTGTAAGGGTTTAATTTAAAAGGTAAATGCATAATAACTGTGGATCGTTTCTTGATCTCCTTTTATTACCAGATGCTGTAAACGTGTCTTTTGCTGTTGCCTACAATGGAAAGTCAAGGGTACCCAGACTACAGCACTGGACTACCTTTGTACAGCTGGCACTTATGCAAACAGAATTGGGACGGGCTTACTTCGATTTTTCTGTACGCTTCATTTTTAAAACTATTCTTTACTATGACCTATGCTTTCAAATAATTATTATGTATTTCAAGGTAAATTTTCCCTTCATCAATTCCGACTTGCAATTCAATTTATATTTCAGTGGCTCTAATATCAGTGTTTCTACTTCTGTACTTCCTAAAAAGTAAGCTGAGTTTAAGTCTCTCGAACGCATGGCTTTACTTGGTTGGGATACTTGTTGGTCTTGGAGTGACTTTCTCCCAAACCGTCCGCGTCGTGCTGCTTCTTTTAGCCCCGCAAATATTTACTCAAAATGTGCGATTTGCACTAATGACGAATACTAACTACGTATCGTTAAAAGGACCTGGAAAAAATTTCGTGTATAATTTAAATTCTCTCATGGAAGGCTTACATAAGTGCAAGGTATGCAGAACCACACTTGTCACACAGCTCTCAAAATGATCATTTTGCATTGTTTACTTGACTAGGATATTAAACTAATAGTTTTGTGGATTTTTTCAAGGTTGACCTTGAAAAATCTTTGAGAGATGCTCTCGGATTTATTTTAAACCCATTAAAAATCATTATAGAATTTTTCAAAACTGCTGAATTTGCTATTGAGGCAGCATTAAAGAAGTTGAGGGAAGCTGTTGATTTTGTACAGTCTTCATTAACGTTACTGGGTTTGTGATTGCATTGTTAACATTCCTTTCCTACCACTTCCATCAAAGTTATTTTTGGATGCCTTTTTTAGCTTCGCACAAGTTTGGTTTTTTTCAATTGATTTTTAAATTAGACAATGTAATGCACGATGCGTTTGCATGGCTCGCGGATATAACCAACATGTGCAATTTTCAATTTGGCAATCCTTATGAGCGGTGCAAGCAAGAATTCCAGGAGGCAGTGTCGGACTGCGGTGAAAAACTTGGTGAAACATTATCATTCATGTGTCATGTGGACATTCTTGACGGTCTCTGTGAAGTTACGAAGGTTGCAGAGAGCATGTGTACCTTGCCCTCAATTATAGGAGAAAATCTATTTTCACTCATTCGAATAGGTGTGATTTTTGCATCTCTTGTCTTATTGTTACAATACTTACATAACTATTGGATGATTTATGAAAATAACCTGTCTCATAAATTGATTAGCGTTTTTTTAATTGTAATAAACTTTTGTGGGATTGGAATTGTAAGAGCTCCAAGAAATTTTGGACGCCTGGACGTTATTTTTTGATGCCCGAATTCATAATGTAACATTTGTTCCTCCAAAGTCAAAGGTAACTTTCTCGAAAAACATGCATACTTTCAAGCAGTTGAAGCAAGAGATTTTTAGTAGTATTGAATGGTTACTTCGATGGCCCGTCACACTTCAGGACTTGTTGACTTTAGGCATAGCTATCGTAATGGTATTGAGGTTTGTTCACCATTTACTTTCACTCTAAAAAATTTGTGTATGAATTTGGGAGGGCGGTGAAGTTGACTTGAATTTATTTTGAACCAGTGCGATAAACTATCTGTATTGGTATTTAAAATCCGATCTACATGATAACTATTACATTACTGATGGTATGATAAAAATGGACATTCGTCGGCGTATGCTAGGGAAACAAGGAATATTCCCCTTGACGCACTCTGAGTCCAAGGAGTATGTCCAAGTAAGGAAATGCAAATTAATTGTGGAAATTATATACAACTATATATACATACATATGTTAAAAAATGAAATAAAATTTATTTGGACTTTCCAGCTTTGGTCATACAGAAAATTGAAGAAGGAGAGAGAAAAATTTAAGCGTCAAATTTTCGTGGTAGCTACGTCCATTATTCCGGCCATCATTTATGTTTTCATTGATATGACGCTTTTTTCTCTCTTAATTTTATTTGATGAACTTGGAGAATCCGCAAATTATGGTTAATTATTCTGCGAGTTCCTTCTTAGAGTATCGTGTGCACTATAATATAGTCAATGTTCATGTGAATTACTTACATGATTCTAGACGTAAACTTTACTGGTAAGATAAATAACAGCATGGAATTGAATGCGACGGAAGATGTAGTTGAGAATCCGTTGCCGGAACTGTCGAAACGGATAAAAGCATTAATTGATTTTGACCTGTCAGACTGTGCGCCTACACCGACCCGGCCGGATTTTATCCTAGATGTGATTATAGGTCTGCATATTTAATACACCAATAACAATGTAAATATATTTTACGTAACAAAGGAATGTTAAGTTTGTTCAATAATGACTAATATCTCAGATTAATTATTGACATTTATTTTAATTGGTATTAATTATCTCTAATTAATGCCAATCAGGAGCACTGTTGCTGTTTTGCATTGTATCCACGGCTTTCGAAGCTTATGGTCTTCGACTCCGACATGTAATATGTGGCTACTATTATCCGGAGAGACAGCAAAATCGGGATAGATGGCTTTACACTCACATCCTTAACTCTAGAGGATCATTCTTTAAATTTGCGGAAACTCAAGTCATGGCAAAGTTGACCGGTGATGATCATGTTTTCAAGACCAGCTGCCTTCAAAGATTTTTACATAAGCACGGTTTTAGATTTAATGTCACCTTTTTTAGGATACATATTTTACCAGAGGCTTCTGCACTGGCAGTGGCAAGACTCGAAGAAAATTTCTTTCACCTCGTTAAAATAAATTTTAGTAGTATATTCTCTATATAGTGGTATCCAAGGAATCCCAGAAATTCTGCCACTACAGAGAGATGCCACTATAGCCCTTCAAGCATTTTCCCTATTAAGATTTAAGGTCATGCCAATTCTGAAGGCGTTACAGAAAAATTATACAAAATTTCGTTTATTTGCGTCAAAACGTAACTTTGATTCCAGAAAATGTAGCAGTTTTTCATTTTTAGTCTGAATATAGTTTAATTTTGTCCAAAAAAGGAGCAAAAAGTGCCTTAAAACCAAAACATTCTCCAAAATACTGCCACTATATAGAGATCTTTCAAAAAACCCTGCCACTACAGCGTATACCTTAAATATGGGAGTCTCTGGGGAGGAATTAAGTCTACCACTGTAGACGTAGAGGGAATGCCATCTGAGGGAGAACCACTATATAGAGAATCTATTAGTAATTTTGTTGGAAAATCCGCTTTGTGATTTTTTCCCCATTTTGGAACTGAAGCAGTATTGCAGCATAGGCTCACCCGTGCCCTTTTCCCAGGGGTTGCCTGTACCCATTCCATACCCCCTATTCCTAATCCCTTGAATTTTAGCCTCTTTACACTGACACAGTCTGTACTACTGTAAAGCTATACTAGAGAAAATTTAAATTGCAGGTGTCCCGGAGGAAGAAAATTGTGTTGGTTGCTGTCAATCAATTTGAAGCAATGCTTTCTGTGTGGTAAATCCGGAGGCTTAGATGACTACGACAATTTTCAACAATGCCCACAGTGCCAAGCAAGCTACTGTAACGATTGCTTTGGACATCTTAATCGGGAATGTCCCGTCTGCAGTAATCAAATCGTTTACGATTTTGATATAGATGAAGAAAGGTGAGCCAAAGAAAAGGATTTTCATTCCGTTTCTTTCCAAAGCCTGAGTGCACCTGTTATTTTCTAATTTCTTCTAATTCCAAGAACTCAATTGCCTAATTATATTATGCTGGCAATACCTGTAAATTCCTAGTGGCAGTTCAGATACTTCAGATGACAGTGAAATTTCTAGAGCCAAGAAAATCTCTCAAAACCTGAAGAAAATCCGAGAACAAAAAAGGCCATCGATTGCAGAAACTTCATACGCAAAGCTAAGCTCACACTCGCATTCATCATCGCCCACATCCACAGCGTCTTCACCATCACCACCACCTCTCTCACAGTTAGCCACCTCCCCCTCCTACAATAAAGAAGAAAGATTAAGTCAGGACAGTTTTTCGGGCAGTTGGTACTCATCAGGCAAAACTGATATAGCTCCCCGGACTGAGTCACTTCAAGAGTACTCAAGCCCTAATGAGAGAAAGCTGATTCAGAAAGTATACACGGACCAGCCGACTCTTATTCCTAAGGTCTCAAGTAGATACTTGCCAAGGCAAATCACAAGACAACCACTGTCTAATAATTGGAGCGCGGGTGAAGTATCATTTCACAATAGCATAAATAGTATTATACCAAGTACAAATGGATCCCCTAAATCGACAAAATCATTTGACTCCGAGGAAAGTGATGACCTCCTCTTGGGATCGGCAATGCACACGTCTAGGACGGAACGCAAGACCCAGCCTGAAGCTATAGCTTCAGAAAGTCACGGTTTTCAATCCTTTTCATCCTCTTCGGACACAAGCCATCAAAGTAATATTAATAGAACCAACTCCATGTTGAACGATTTTTGGAACTTCAACTGTGAGGGTGAAAACGTTCGCCCTGGAAGTGGTTCAGATTCCTCGGAGAAAGCACAAACTCGAAGGAATATGCCCATGCTGTCTAGTGGTCAAATGCAGAAGAAAGTTTACTCTACATTTAATGACGTTTTATCCGACTTGAGCTCTTCCTACCAACAATTTCACGTTCTTTCATCCGACGGAAGTTGTGATTCCATAAGATACCAGATGGATTCTTCTAATTCTGAAATTAGCTATGGTAAGGTTGTTTAGCATTTCTAAGAAGTTCACGTTGTTTTGTAAACAATAATAATTATTACTGAGTACAAAGTCACATCGTCTCGTTTGATAAAAATCGCATATATTATGACAGATTACGAGGGCCGTCCTATGGGTACAAAAGGACGTCATGACCCTTTCCAGTCACTGAATACTTCAGATGGCGAGTTGGTTTCCGGAAATGATTATTATTATAACAGTTGTATCCCATCTGAAGACCATCATGTCGACGACAATGTGCAAATGCGCTATGAAAATGTCTTGTCAGAGTTGACCTCAGACTTCCCTCAATTTTCCATTCAAAGTGAAAGTTCCGAAGAAGGCTTTCACTCAGGAATGGATCAATGTGATTAATTGTAATACCGTTATTTTTATGGTTAAAACATAATAATTATTATTATTGTAGTGTAGTTGAGCATATGTATTTCTGAGCATTCTAACTTTCGTATAAGACGTTTAATAAAGTATTGAGTTTTGTTGCACTACATTAAATCTAGTTAAAAATTAAAGTTCATTTCTACAACTTTCAAGTAAAGGAATTTTAGCTTGTCCTTTACCTGATGGCTATTAGCAAGCATCCTCATACATTTTGCAAATAATTTTGTAAAGGATCAATTCAATACAATAAAAAAATATTTATCATTGTGATTTTTAACTTTTATTCCAAAGGAAAGAAAAGGCTGACTCCGACGAAATCACTAATTCCCCCGTTTGATAATTTTTCTATTACATATTGTGAGGATAAATACAATAACAAGTGAAGAATTCTAGCAATAACAATAGCATCAAATGTAGACAATCTGGGATTTTATTCAAATCAACAAAATTATGTACTAAAAATATTAACGCAGATAATTTCAGTAACCTACGCTCAATACGCCTTCGTGGGTTGAAGAACAATGGCATTACACAGTACATATAATTTTTGCAAAGTTATAAAAGTAAAACTTGAGTGTAATTAAAACAATTTCTTAAAACCAAAAATGATTTATTAGTCATTTGACAATAACGTTACGTGACTCATATGAGCTTAGCAGGAGTTCAACACTGCAGAATCATATTTAGAATAGGATTTTCAGCTTTTGAATTAAATGGCAAGTATGAGGTATGAGCACAATACATATAATTCCTATTGTTTGAAGAATTAATTACATAAATACTTGTCAGGACCTGATTGGATTTCCTATTATTAAGGAATAAAGAATAAAAATTTTAAAAATGGTTAACATTACAGCTTAAACCAATCAGAAATTCCTCGAACCGCTTGCGCTTTTCAGTTAAAAAGTGTTTCCGCAGTTAGTACATCTCTTTTCTTTCATGGCTAAACAGCATAAGATTCCGAGCGGGAAGAAAAGTATAGCGAGGAGAATGGCACAGAATCCGAAAGTGTCATGTAAAACTCCAGCCTGTGACAAATCAAAGCGTTTGTTAATATTACACAAGAATTTTGTACGTTTTATAACTGTGCAGTGAGTCACGATTCCTAGTTAAGTCATAAGTCATAATCCAGTATGACTCACTAACTTTATTGTTTTTGATAAACCTATTGTAACTGTATATAGCCGTTGAGTTTCCCAAACACATTTACATATTTACCAGACAGTCTTCAATAAATTAATAATTAAGACAATCCTATTCAAATGGGAATCTTGCAAAAATTATTAGTGGTTGCAGTGGACGTCATTTCGGCCACTTCGTGTAGGGAATTGACCACTCGCCTTAAAAATCAAAAATTTTGGTGCAGGTTTCATGGTCGTAGCGTTATTAACAAAAAGGTTTTTCGATGAACAAGGCATGACAAAATAACTGTCACCCTATCAATATATCGCTTCGCTCATAAAAAGCCAGTATTCAATCAGAAGTCATGGATATGAAAGCTCACCAGCGAGAAAAGAATTCAGAGTATTTCAGAGCGGCTTTATATAGTTAACAAGCATATACTATATAAACTATCCGCTCCGAAACACCTCATTTGCAGCAGCATTGCTACTTGCCGCCTCAAAGTTACTGAATTCGTATGCATAGAGCTTTAATATTGTTTTTCACGTTAATAATTAACACTAAGCGCAAATATCAATATTTTCTTATCTGTTACTTCATTTACTTCAAGCATGCAACACCGTTCATAAATCCTATCGACAACACCCACGATCATAAAGCATGACTTTGATTCATAATTGTACATTGTAATTTTGATGCAATCTTTTACTGATCTCAAGCTTATCTTTGATAAATTGGGCATAGAGTTAATGAATGTAAGTAGCAATGAAATATTTCAATATGTTCTCTCGTAGGCGTTTTTGGTATTGTGTTTGTGAACTACGATGAAACGATATAATTAAATTAACAATCAAAATAAAATTCCTCAAGGGCTTCTTCTGCACTCTTCTTCCTTGCAATAACCACTACAATATTTTTTAATGTTTTGTTCTGTCAAACGATAGTGTTCAACTTCCGTTTCTTATTGGATACCCATTCCGTCGTAGAATGCACAATAAAATAGTTTCAACTGTCTAAGTTCCCTTCCATGAACACTGTCTAAATGTCGGAAATCCTAAATTCACTGCTTTACTACATTATGCATTACTATGAAATTCGACAAAGTTCTAAAGTATTAATATTGCATATAAAATTCGGCAAATTGCTTTCACGGGATTTCTACAGAGCTTTGCTACATCAAAACCGGCGCAATAAATTCTCCATTACGAATTCTACCAACCCATGCTTACTCATATTTTCCCCACCTGAACCTACTCCCATTAAAAAATCCCTTTCAAATATGTTTAGGCAACACTAACCAGGAAAAATTCAAGAGGATTATCATTATTACATTTTTGGACTGTAACGAATATTTTATAATCGTTAATAGTATGTTTGCTGCATCCTACCGACAACAATAGAGCATCAACCTCGAAGCCCAGTCAGTCGATTTTTTATTAACATCTTTTTTGGAATATTAAATAATTTTGGTTGTAGTAACTCGTTACATATTACTATGAATCCCTTCTCATTATTCCTTGACTCTTATAAACCGATCATGAACTATAAAAAAGGAAAATAAAATAATCTCACTGTTTCTTGTTCCCTCCATAATTCTTATATTAGTTTTATAAACACATAATATCATTGAACCGCCGTAAGCCGGAAATAGTATTTTGAAAGTATACATCTACAAATGTGGAATTGAATAAATTACATGACAAGCTGGGCATCCTTGAATACCGGTTTGGATGGGCACAGGTTGAACAATAATGGTTGTTCCTTGTACAGGTGCGGGAGCAGGAGCCGGGTACATTGGCTGATTGTGAGGTTGAGGTGGAGGATTCCAGCCTGGTCCTGGAGGATAAGGTCCAGCACCTTGGCCACCTGCAGTGTAGGGTGGAGGCTGCTCGTTGAATCCTTCAACAGGTTTAATGGTGGCCATTTTGCTTTGATCTGTTGACACAACGCGTCAAAATGCAGCATTCAATATTTGGACTCACTTTATTACTTGTGATTTCTAAAAGATGAAATAATAGTGAAAAGCTGGGAGAGTAAAAAAAATGCTTTCACTTAGTTCTGGAGCTACAAATAATTTTTCGATGGGCTGTGAAGTATTCCTATCTATATGAAAGCTCGAAAGAAAAGGTTGAATACGACAGAAGCTATGCTACACCCGGAATGTTCGAAGTAAATGCTTAACTAAAGCCTGATAACTTTGTGACACTCACTTTTATGTAAATGCATTGCTTGCAATAAATTGCAACTTTACAACGTATACCAGCACCAGTTGGATAGAGTAAGTATTTACAGCTCAATATTTTCTGTTGACGTGAAATGAGGTAGGCTTTTCCATTTCCTCCTAACTGCCATTAAACGTGTCAACAGTACTCCATTGAATTGTACTAGGAAAAACCAAACAACCAAAGATAACTGGATTACATGCCTTGCATTAGCTCATAGCCAGGGACTGTTCCATATACCTCTTGAGTGGGACGATGTTCCTCCAAGTTTGAACCCCGGGTGGGTCTAGTAGCGCGTATGCACATTTCTCTCTCCACATTTCTATGAATTTGTAAGTATGCAAAATTGTAATATTTACAAATTAAAAACTTACATAATAATTTTCTTACATAATAATTTTAACCAAGATAAAGTAATAATAAATAAAATAAATAAATATCGGGGCTTATACTCCAACCTCTACCTGTTAAGGTCTGTCGGAGTTGTCAACCATC
>JAQFXU010005214.1:0-12033 GCA_034693705.1 Spatulosminthurus flaviceps | reverse complement strand
AATTTTTTAATGGTGAATATCCTACAGTCATTTTTGACATTCTTCCTGCTTTTTTTCATTTCATTCTTTCATTTTCCTACTTAAACTTGCACTCATTCCTTTTTATAACTTTACAATAAGAGAGTCTAGAAATTTTTCCTAGGGAAGGAAATTTTTCTCCTTATCCCAACAAACATTTTCCCTCATATGTTTTATACAGATAATCACGTGTACTTGTAACCATTTAAGTGTGCCTTACTTTACAAAACATCTGCTATTATTCCTCTTTTGGGGTCTCTCAAATTCTATGGCAGAATAGAAGCAAGTTGTTATTTTTACCAAGACACACACGTCAACTCATTCTGTCCATTTACGTCTCGTTTTCCTTTCGTCAACGTTACAATTAAAGTTGTCGTAAAATTATGCAAATGCTTTTTTTATGTTCCCCAATATTATTAATAATCGAGAACGTGAGAGAGTGAAAGAGAAATAGAAAAGCTTGTAACACTTGATTAAGTGTGTAGTTGTCAGTAATGACAATGGCCCTCAGTTATAGTCCTACAACAAATCACATTTCAACTTATTTATATATGAATGAGAAAACTGTGCCAAGTGGAATTTGAAATGGTCCCTTTTTATAACTTTACAATATCCTCAATATTTTATTGTTCCATTCAATTCCACGTGTATACTCTTTTAATGACTGTTTCTCACGTGCCATAATTCCCTCTAAAATTCATTTTGCTCCAAAAATATTTTCTATACTTTTAACCACATTCATTTTTGAATGACCAAAAAAACCACCATTTTCACTCCAAATTCCCCAAAAAATGTGGTTCATGGAAAATAAAGTTCTCAAGAATATTTTCCTAGAATATTATAACAGCATATATAAAGCGTGGAATACCACAATATTCACAAGATTTTGAAGGAATACATTTTGAAAGGGCTTTAATATTGATATGTTTGTAGAATTTCCTCAGAAAAAAATCCTTGTTTCACCTTCAATGTTCTGAGTCATTTGAGCATAGCTGTGGTTATATCGTCAAAGATAACAGAGGTTCTTAGAGACAGGTATCTTTAAGCGGACAGTATAGGCTTCTATAAACATAGTGCTATTGTGCGTCGAGAAGTGTGTGGGTACACAAAGCTATAAGAATGTCTCATGGTTGAACATCTGATGTCTACAAGAGCACAGCACAGCCCTTCATTGTATTTGATTATATATTGTTGTTCGCTCCCGAGCAATACCTTTCAGCCTTTTGTGCATAGGTTGCATAGTAAGACAGGACAGAAGCTCTTTTTATCATATACACACGCACACAAGAATAGTAAAGTGCTACGGTAGATTTCCCTATATATAATCATTTACCCTCACAGTTATACACGCAAATGTATGTATAGCTATATAGAAATTTAAGAGAAGGCAAGGTAAGAGTTGATTGTATGAAGATGGCCAAGTCCCGTTAGGAGACTTCTTTCAATTTTCTTATATACTCTACTATACTATATACACCTTCTCTAACTTTAGGAACTTTGCCTTCACCATTCACTCACTCCTTCCTTCCATATATGAATACTATACAGTAGTTTTTTCCTCACCCTCACGTCGTCTCCTACCCGTCATCTCACATGAAAAATTCCACCTGCCTATTTTCATACCTACTTCATTTTTACTCCACTATTTACTGGATTACATATTACTGACAAAAATTCAACTCATAACTCACTACAATTCAATTCCTTCAGTTAAACTGGAACTATAAAGTGAGACCTGAAAATCAAACCAAGCTACACCTCACAAATGTTTTCTTTAGAATTTACTCCTGAGAAAACACGGGATATTTCTCATGTATATTTGAAACAAATTATTATAATCATCTATTTTAGGGAAACGACAAATACAATCTAGAGCTTCCCTATGTAATTGAAACCATTCAAAAAAATGTGTTTTTCTAGGATATCCCATGACTTTTCCCTTAACCATTCATTACGAAAGTTAGGAAGTAGGGGGTTTTAGTGTGTAAAACATTGAAAATAAAAGGTAGTAACGTGAGAAATCCCCAACTTTCAACCCTAACAAGTTTAATTAATTATTGTAAAATTGTAAAAAAAAAATTCCTACAGAATTTCTTTCCTTCGATTTCTCTCATTTGTTTTTCCTTTCCCAAAAACATCCTACTAATTCATTTACCTTATAAAAGTTCATGAGAAAAGTCAAGGGTCTTACAAAGAAAAAACAATTTATGAATTCATGATAATTCTTGACAGCTCTTCTAGTATAGAGAATATACTTGAGCAAATAAAGAGTCAATATTGAAAAAGTTACGTGGCTTCAGAATCAAGCTTGGTTCAAACTAACGGTTTCTGTCCTACATCTTAAAAAGAGTAAATATGTTGACTTAACCCCTTTTATTCACATAAATACATACATTCAATCATCCTAACATTTATCTATTCTTTATCCCATACATAATATAATATTTAATGGACGATAATAATAAGTATTAAAATCATACTTAGCTATGTATTACTTCCTATACACGTCTACAATATAGAAACAATAATATTTGAACTAAATCCGTCCACCCATTAAATTTTCTTTACTCACTGTCTAGCTCATCTCCTTTATCTCACTATAAATCATCCAAACATATTTGACTGATAGCACAGTTCCACAGTGCTTTTATAATCCCCATGATTTTAATATAATTCTAGGTTATAAACCAAATATGAAAATAGAACTTGAGTCCTAATTGTAAATAAACTACCCCCTTGTAAATATTGCTACTCCATAAGTACACACTAAAATCTTTGTTTACCCAATGGATAAGATCGTGCCCATAAGTTCTTGCTAAGATCCCTTTATTGGAATTCACTTGAGCATTACCAAAAGTCAAGTTCTATAAAAGGAACAATAGTAAATTGATTGTAAATGCTACTACAAAACTCCTTTACACTTTTCCTACATACTAAATAATTTCTTAAGGCTATAAATATAACTATTAGTCTAGTTATATATGTTGGCCATACCTTTTATTTTTACAAGGTTTCTCGTATGGTTTTTAGTAGAACATAGGGATTTTCAATGGTAATGAGGTCAACGATGGAATTCGGAGTCAATGAAAAACGTAGCTATACTTGAAGGGAATGTCAAGTGTGATTACAAAAATATATCCTACAACATTAACTACATGTATAGGATTTAGTCTACTTAAAAGGGATTCCTCCTCAGCGAGAGTGGACGGATAATAATAAAACTCTGTAGTATGGAAAAGGAAACTAGGTTAACAACTCTCAAATCCCTATTCAAATTCCCGTCTATACTTACTTTTAGTTAATGACTCTCCTTCTGTTAAATCCATCTGGATAGCTTCCTCATCAACTTTTACACATACAATTCTGAGAATCATATTATAATACATGGGATAGGGATAGAGAGAGAGAGAGAAAACTACATAAAAGCGGAACAACTTTTATCTTCTCACACTAAAAACTCATGGACGTTTTCTTTAATAGCGGAATCTAGAAATTATTCAATGTAATATTACACACAGCACATACATGTGGAATCATTAAAAGGATCCGCAATTTTATGCTCCGATAAATGATAAAATCCTTGTGGGAAAACCACATCAAATTATATATAGACATTGTAGTGGTAAAGGTGTGTGTGTGTGTGTGTGTGTGTATTGAAGGAAGGAGGAGCATACTTGAAAATTCACCGTAAAAATAAGTATCTTCCCTTTTCTAAAACTATCTAATACATTTAACAAGCGTCACACACACTCTCCTCGGAAGAATTCCCTACAATTTAACTGTATATTTCCCTCACTTAGTCAGAGGACGAGAGAGTCTCAGCTCTCTAATAGTAAAATGCTAACGATATTACCTTTTACCAGACAACAAAAACCTAGGAGGTTGGCCATTAACTCCAATGCAATGCTAAAAACTATATATATAGTCATACCCCTCAAAATAATGCGAATGGATGGAAAAGTATATGTTTTTTTTACTATACTATAGAATAATATTTGAGACAAGCTCTCAATTGAATTATTTATAAGAAAATTCTTTTAATATGCGAGACTAGTCAGGGGAGGACTTGACATTTCCGGAAACATCCCCAACTCTTGTCCATCTTCCTACACTAATCTCCTATACATACCTCCGTTATAGTAGTATCATCACTTCCCTTGAATATTCAAACCCCACACTAAAATTACAGTTTCCCAACACTTTTAACCTTACATTTCCTCTTAATCTTTCCCTTGTTGTTGTTGAAAGTTCATAGAAATACAAATAGAAATAGTCATAAATTGTAACTATGTAAATCCTCCCATCCTTTACCTTTTCTCTCTAACTCTGACTCATTAACACAATAATTATCACCACAACTCTCATAACATCATCCTATCAAATATTAATGAGATTACAAATCTAAATAAATATCACAATGAGAGAGTAAATAACACACACGCGAGATAACTCCCATCACATGTAGATACAAATTAATGGCGCTATATTTACTACACACCTCCTAAACACAAAACCACAAATAAAAGATAAATTCCTCCAACAAAACACACACCTCAAAACCAGGAAGTTACATATAAATCCTAATTTCTCCTAAATATTAATAATATTTCCCTTCCAAATAAAAATCCATGCAAAGGAATTTCACTCAAATTTTATCTCCTTTTCCCCCTCATAACATTTTGAAATTCTCTTGCATATTCAAAAAGCTACAAGAAATATATTCAATAAATAAAACTAAACAAAATCATGCTCATTTTTAAGAAAATAAATTTCAATGTAATACAAATTCAAGGGAAAAATCTCATTGAGAAAAAGAAGAGTCTTACTCAGAAAAGCAATAAGGGAAAAGTTATAGAAGGGGGAAAATGTCAGAAAAATTACCCAAGTCAAATGGAAATGATAAAGGAACTTACTTGTGAATCTGTCGCAATGACAAAAGTATTACAATATACGAGAGCTATCATATATATAGAGGAAACGATAGAAACAAGTATAAAGAGTATGAATGAAAAAGCTCTCTGTAGCTTGGAATAGTAGTAAAGTATAGCTCCTCACGGCAGCAAGTTCCACCCGACTATAATAATAAGTCTGCACCACAGAAACGATGAATAGAAACTGAATCAGAATTAAAATGTGTGTGTGTGTGTGTATGGCGTGAGCATTATAACGACTAACTTTTTCCTTCATATCTATCAAAATGGGATAGAGAACATCTGAGTGTGTATAATATTTTTACACATGTCTACATACTTTCCTAGTGGAGTTCTCCTTTATATATATGTAAAATCACATCAAGTAAGTAACGTTTCATTGAACTTTCTCTACAAGAGTGCGATGCCATTGGCACTTGTGTGAGTAAACACAACTGCTTTACTACGTAAGCTCTCTACCCTTACAATACAAAGCAAAAGCTCCCTATTAATTACATATGCTCAAAACCATAAGCAAAATAAGTTTATCAAATGGAACCCCCCCTTGTATCTTCATAGTTCATAATATGTCAATTTTGTTTCCCTATTCCTTCTTCTCTTTCTTCCCTCTCTCTCTCTCTCTCTCTCTCTCTCTCTCTCTCTCTCTCTCTCTCTCTCTCTCTCTATACGGCAATTGATTCCTATAAAATATTCTTCACTAGAAATCAAAATCTAGGTTTTCTCTATATATTCCTCACAAATCCTTTAACTTATTACATCCTATAAAAAAACTATCTGAGTATGAATTTTGCAAAAAATATATACACGCGTACACTGTAAGCTCTAATACGTCATAAAAGTTCTACATTGAAAACTCATGCAGAATATGTTGTAAACCCTATCTGGTAAAATGCTATTTAATCTGTAGCTCCTCTTGTTTGGCAAGATACTTTTCTATCCGTATGTATATCTTTACAGTTTCCTAATGCGTGGAAATAAGAAAGACAGGAAAAGAAATTTTGAAGAGTTGTTTTGATAAGAAAAAAAATTCCTTGTGCATATACACCAAAGGTGGATTTGCGCATATTAATAAGAAAGCGGAATGGATTTATGTAGGGGAAAAAATTTTTCGCACTACTCCTTCTTATATGTACAGCATATATTTTCCTAGGTAATCACATAGTTCAAAGTGCATATGCTTTCTCTCTATATATACTTATATACATTTAACTTTTTGCATTTTATCCAAGTGCAGCTACCATGAGATTGATCCTGTCTAACTAAAGAGGGAGATTAACATCTTGTATTACAACATACAAATTATATGTAGGTTTGTGCTTATAAAGACAAAAGTATATTAATAATTAAAAGCGTCCGTACTTTCCTCCAATTTTATGAGTTTTTTTCAATTGTCCAATTACGTACGTAGTTTAACCCTTTTAATCTCCTCTAAATTTCTAACTTTAAGCTACAATTTATTTTTTCATCCCCAAAGAATTCGTAATTGTTGGAACAATTTTGTGTAAGTCATATTTAATGAAGATAAAATATCTCTATGTACGTGTTATGTTAATTATTTCCATGTTCCAAATGTACTTCAGTGAATAAATTAATTCACAATTTTAAGGATTCCTTTGTTGTAGTAGTTATATAATTACACGTGGAATCTCTAACGTAGCACGTGGAATAAGATAGTATAGTGTCAGCTGGAATATGAACTCTAGTGTAAAAAATTCGCGAAACCTTTTTGTCTCTTCTGCTAAAACCTGTCTGTTGTCTCTGAATATCTCCATTATAAAAATTGTTCTCCAGCTATAATAATTTTACACAACTGAACCATAGTGACGCTACGTAATAATGGTATGAGATACGCCTATACTTGAAAAAGTACAACGAACCTGTCAAGAAACACTGAAGCTCAAGGTCCACCGGTCCACATTACTTATAAGCATGTAAAAAGGAATGTAATCTTATGTATTTGAAGGAATGAGGAAACAAAATTGGAAAATTATTACATGAACAAGGAATCATAGATGATTGGGTCGCACGTGCATGTGTCACTCTTTTTATAGGAGCATATCCTCGGCTATAAAGTGCAAAAGGGGCTATAATTTTGTTTTTCCCAAAACGTTCCGAAAATTATAGCCTCTTTTGCACTTTAGCCGACGATATAATGTATTGCGTCAGTTATTTTTAAAAAATGATAGGATTTCCAAACTCCATGAGAACTTTTCTATGATTTGCTAATGACATTGCTCATGACCTAATGGAGTGAAGGCACATGTTAAAAACACCTTAAAACTCTTTTTCCCCCCTCACTCTCATAGCTTTAAACGCATAGAGGTGTAGTAGGAAAAACTTATCTAGAGCTTTGGTGAAGCAATGACCCATAAATTTGTAGAATGTTAGCCATCAAGAGCATCTTGTTGAACCGCGTGGCCGGCGAATGAAAAAAAAAATGTTACGAGTGCAGCAGACAGAAGGATTCCACTGTTCTACTGCCTTCATCGCTATACACAATAATTTTACACTATAAACTTTATTGCACTCGCTCTTTAATACATATCTTTGAAACCTGAACATACCCCCACTGTTTAGACATAAACTTCATGGATGACAGAGAAGCATAGAAGGAAAATGCATGAACCTGGACCTACTAACATGTAAAAGAATTATCCCTCGAGATTCATTGACTTGAAACATAGTTGAAACATGCCGTAAGTTCATTGAGTCTCATTGGATTTTTTCCCAATCAAAAAAAAATTATCTAGAGGAAACGTCACGAATCGATGGGCATCTCATCTTGATTCAGACATTCTCAGCAGTTTGGTATAGTCCGTGTCGGAATACTTTGGACAACCTCATATGTAAGAGATGTGTAATATTTCTGATTTGTTACACTTTTATTGCACGCCTTAAGCCCCCCTAATACATAGCCATATTATGATAATACAATAGCAAGGAAATTCTATAAAATCCACGTAAATGACCAAGGAAGCCTTTCCATTCCATTCCTTCCGCTTATCTCAAAATACATGGGATAATTTACTACATTTAAATCCTATAGAGGAAAAACGTTCAATCACACGCTATACTTAACTGCAGTGAATGAGTAACTGAACCTTCTCAATTCCTCATCCATTTTTATTATCACAACCATAGATCAAATTACCTCACGAAACAGAGCCTATACAACTTCTACAATATAGAATTTATCTTGCAATATAATCTATCCCAATCATTTCCTCCCCCCAGTCAATTCCTTCAAATCCCTCTTCTCTTATTCACATTTAAGACATCTCTCAAACCCATAATAGATAATATCAGAAAACGTGAAGACTTATTTTTATCATTGTTTTTTTTTGTTTTACATCCCATTAACCTTGAACTCTCCAGACTTGAATTAAATACTTTTTTTATTGTTCTTCCGTCCAACTCCTTATCTTCATCTTCCAATCATCGGATTTTCACTGCCTTCCATTGAGCAACTACGATTCTATAACAATCACTCCGCAATGTCATACAAGAATATATTGTTACAAGCTTGAATAAAAAAAATTCTTCAAATTTTTAGGTTCCTCATAAAAATAGCTTCGGATGTAAAAAAAAAAAAAAAACAATCGTTTCAGATCCTATTCAATTCTTTTTATCATTAACATAAATATCACGTTCCTTTACGATATTAACGACAGGAAAAAATAAGATAGCATGTCCAGTTATCCCGTAATAACTATACATACAAGCTATTAGGCTTTCTTCTCTACATTATAGAAATCCTATAGCTCTAAATATGATAAGAAAAAGGTGGGACAAAAACATTACTATTTTTACCTCCTCATTCAAATAAGTAATTTGAGGCTGAAGAATAGTTGTAAACAATGATTTTAAGTAGTAGCTATAGCTGTAGCTGTAGTAGTAGTAGTAGTAGTGTAAAAACACTATGCTCACATTTGACAAGATAAGCGTCGTAATAATGTTAAGGTTCCTTATAATCTTTGAAGTGCTCAGATAATTACAATAATAATAATTATTATTAAATATTTAAAATCTAAGACTTCCGAAGAAAGGTTTTATAATTCACTGCAATTCTCTCTCTCTCTCTCTCTCTCACTACCCCTCACCTCATCTTAAATCAAGGCTTAAAAGACAATTCATGCTGCAAGGTGAGATTTTCTAGGTTAGATGATTATGCATAAATGTTGTGTATATGTACATGAGAGAAATGCTGTCCTCAAAAAGACCCAGTCAATTAGTATGCACATGTCAGCTCTCCTCTATTTCTATGTAAGCCTTTGAAAATTGACATACTTTCAACCCCCCATTTACTCATAGCCCTTATAATATCCCAGACCTCATGCATACATATGTACATAAAGAATGAATCTAGAATGAAAGCACTAACCTAACAGTAATGTTTTTTAAATACCTAGCCATCACTGCAAAGGATATGATATACCACGGAAAAATACCTCTTCCACCTCACCATACACTAACAAGTCCACTCTCATTCCTTTTCAATTGCCTATATACTTACAAATCTTTATATGCTAACTATATGGTAAACTATCTACTTGAATAAAAAAGGTAACATGCTCTTCATATATGAGCCAACAACAAATTTCATGTTCACTAAATCTTGACTAACCATCAAAAAATTACACACTTGTCAAATAGGAGGCTAGTGGGCCTTGCCTTTTGGAAGTATCACTTGGACATACATTGTCTACAGCAGGGATCTCTCTCTCTCTCTCTCTCTCTCTCTGCTAATTCCAAATGCAAACCATGTCCTCAACCTAATATGCACCTTCATCATTCCACCTCTAATCTCTCCTCATCCACTTTTCCATTAAGACTATACATATTATTTACCTATGTGATAAAAGCTTCCCTCACTATACCAAGTGTAGCTTTTAATGCAAGCCACTCAAAGGTGCAGCTACATCGCATCTCTCTATTATAGATACACCAATATTTATGTACACACAGTTTTTAATGCACAGGCTGCACCTCCATAGCTCTACATATTATAAGTGTACCTCCATAGCTCTGCATAAATATATCGTGTCCATATACGTAAGATAAATGGAGGTTTGTAGATGTACAGCCTGCATAGCCATTAAATCAAAGACTGCTCAAATTCTCACAGTAATTAGCTTAAGCTGATATTCTTTTTAGAAATTATGAGAGAGAGAGAGAGAGGAAAAGAACAAGTTGGTAATCTCCTTCCTCTCCTTATACTATTGCTCAACCATACCGTTTAAATGTTCCTTAATTCCTACTATTAAATAACACTTACCTACATTTCTGATTTCAATCTAGTTAAATCATCCCTTCGTATGTACTTGGTATATATGCAGGAAGAGCTTGAAGCTTGAATCTTCAATTGATCATTTTTCCCCCTAAACATCTTCACTTAAAAGCATGTATACAAAAAAGTATATGTAATCACTCTGATATAATGTGAAGGAATATATAAGCTCTATAATAATCAATCGCTAGCCCTTCATAATACACAGAGATTTAATACATTCAAAGCGGATCAACTGGTTTGACTTTCAACCTGGGGCTACCAATGATATGTTGGGATTTTGAGGAAACCTCAATAGTAAAGCTCTAATGTGTGACAAGATAGCTAACGGCGCTACTAGTGTTTTTCTCTCTCATAAAAAATCCTTATTTACTCCTATAATCTCAAGATTTTTGTTGCACTTGTTACAGTGTACGTAAATATCTCCCTAATGTATTTACATGAATTCCTCTTTTTTATCCTTGGAAAAATCTCTTTAGAAATTGTAAACACATACAAGTTTATGAGAAAACTAATCATTTGATCATTTGAATTTTATTGTACTTTACTTTGTAAGTTTTTTTTTCTAAGGAGAACTACACACCACGGAAGGGACAAGTTTTGCAAATTCTTGTTGGAATCTCCTTCCACATTAATCATGCACACGTCTCCCGTCATCGATCTGAAGTAGCCTGAAAATTTTCCCTTTTCATATAGTAGAGGAATGTTTTTTTCTGATAAAGACTTCTTTCAATTGTTGTGTGTGTATAATAACTGTGAGGGAGGACTCATCCAAGTGACTTTTACTGTTGCAAAAATGTAATTTACCGTTTTAGTAGCTTTTCCCCTTGAAACAGTAAAAGTATTGAGAATTCACTATTTTTGGTTTCTTCCTGTTACTTTACACGGTGACGATTTCGTGTACATTTCCCCTATGTTTTCCCATTGAGTTCCATGTACTATAAAAACGAAGGTGAATTTATAGTGAGCAGCAGGAGCTCAAGCTATATAATTTTGAGCATGGTTGGTGTAAGAAGAGTGTAGAATTACCAAATAATGACAATACGACGCTTTTGGTTTTTATCTTCTTTCAAGAATACAAATGGACAATCTAATTATATTTTAGTGCCACTTTTATGTCTTTATATGTACGTTAACTTCAAAGAGTCTCTCCTGTGGTTGACAATAACAATTCTACAAGGGATTACTTGCACTTGAAAATAAATTTTACTCCTTGAGACTATTATGCCTTGTGTCATACTAAACCATCAAAATAGGAAAGATGAGGAGAAATGAAGGAGCCATCTTTTCTATAGAAGAAGAACACCATACATTTTTATATCCATGTGTAATTTTGGGAAGAAACGTATATTAAAGGTTTAAAAAGGAGCGTTGGCAGTTGCGGTGGTAAATTAAACCAGACAAGTGTAGCACAAGCGGAGGATTTAAAGGGCTTTTCCCCAAATAACATGTAATTTAAGGGGAAATGTGGAATTAGAAAAAAATATGATGAAAATATGTGCTGTACATTATTTACCGGCCTCTACAATGAATATACATGGATTTTTGGTACATTTAATGCATTTTCGTCATGGTGTCTTACTTACAAGTATGCGTACATAATAGAACATGGATTTGCGGTCTGAGCATGCATGAGGAATTGACGATACTTATTAGATTGCTTACCTTCGTAAGGAAATAAAGTGTGGACGAACGACACCGTGAGTAATACCGCTAAAGCCGTAGTAGTCCAACGGAATGAAGTCGGATGCAGATGCATGACTCGCCCTTTTTTCCAAAATAATACACACACACACA
>JAQFXU010005213.1:0-12037 GCA_034693705.1 Spatulosminthurus flaviceps | reverse complement strand
AAATATGATTAATTCGATGAAACAGACCAAAGTTACAGACTATTTCAACAAATTTAAACCTTAAATGAATTGTTTTTCGTTAAAATTCGACTGTTAATAAGCTTTTTAGCGTTATTTCGTCTGTATTGGGTGTTAAATGAATGGTAATTTCTATAGTGGCATCTCTATATTGTGGCAGGATATCGCCATTCCCTTCAATGCCACTATATAGAGAATTAACTGTAGCCCCTAGATGTACCCAGTGCACTATGAAGAGGCTACAAATAGTGCTAAAATGATGTAAAATGATATTCTTCTTCGTCTTTTCACATTTTATAATTCAAGGGTTTGAAAGTAGACGAATAATTCTCCATATGTTAGTCACAAAATTTCTCAAGGCAAAAAAAGTTATAAAAAGGTTGGGAACCGGAGAAATTAGCTTGTGGTGAAACATAAGCTGCAAAAGATTGTGAAACATCCGGTGTTGACCTTTAAACTGGTCGGGATAGAATATTTAATAATCTTTCCTTATACACTTGATATGCACTTATAGGGAAAATATATTTTAACACTGTATTTTCTACACTTAAAATAAGTTTCCATTCTATGGGCTCTTATGCTTTCAAATAATTGGCACATTCCTGTTTAATATTTTTATTTAATATTCACAGAGATTATTTACTGTTGGTGGGGTTTCCTGCATTCTAAAATGCACCAGAAAGTCATCCGTAATGTCTTTTATTTGCTAACGTTCTAACAAAGGGTTCCGAATTGTGGGCGGATTATCTTCTGGCAGTTCGTCACTTATGATCCAAAATATACAGAAAATTAAACATTTAAAAATTTAAAATCATGCAAATCATAGGGGGAACTTATGTGCTGCAATAAATTTAGGTACTTACTTATATTGTTTTTTAAATGATCCTAGAATTTTTAACTTGATCATTCATTAAGCTTTTCCAGATCCATTCATTCACGCAGGAACGAGCCAAACAAATGGGGACAAGAAACCCCAAATTTGCCAGCTGTAAACACCATCTACCGTGTAGTATCGGAAAGATACGTCACTAAATTTCGTAGCCATTAGTTCCAATACGAGTCTGCATACCTGGAAATGAAAAATGAAGAATCCTTGCTTTGAACTCCACGCGAAGACCACAAACCCAAGAGGAAGATTTCTCATGAGAACATACAACCTTTTGTAATTAATTGCTTAATTCAATACACGCCAAGTAATTCAAGGTAAATCGGTAATAATGTCACATTGAGAAACCAAGGGCTCACATTGGAAGTCATGCCACAAATCAAATAGTCACTCTTGGCCAGGAAGTGGACGTCTCTCACAATGGACAACAATCCAGAAACAGAAGATCGCTCATTTTGGCTCCTCAGGGTAACGTTACTTTGAAATCCCATTACTTTCCATTGAAGTAAACGAAACCTAGTCAAATTATTATCTTGTTTCAAAATGGGATTTTATGGTCGTCTGAGGTTGGAAAACAATAAATTGGAGAACATCGTTGCTTCCAAAATTTTGGTTGGAAACATCGTGACTGATTTTTATTTTGCTTAAAATAATTAGGGTGAATATTGTACTTCAAAACCAAATGCATGAATACTTTTTGAGGGAAACTTCTTTAGTTGATAAAATGATTGGCTGGTAAAAATTTGGATGAAAAACGTTTTGACTGAATATTATTTGGACGGAAACCTCTTGGTTGAAAATTATTTGGGTGGAAAACTTTTTGTCTGAAAGTTATTTGGTCGGAAACCTCTTGGTTGAAAATTATTTGGGTGGAAAATTTCTGTCTCAAAATAAATTTAGGGTGTGCTCACATAGAACCATTTCCGTCCGTAAACCGAAGTTTTTTTACGGTACGGAAGAAACCACTCACATAGAAACCGTTTGTTACCATTGAAAGAGATAAGCATTACGCGATAGGTTTCTTCCGTTTCACGGAAGAAAAATTTTACGGACGGATTCTATGTGAGCACACCCTTAGGGTGTACTCACATAGAGCCTTTTCCGTCGGTAACCGCAAGTTTTTTTACGGTACGGAAGAAACCACTCACATAGAAACCATTTGTTACCATTGAAAGGGAAAAGCATTACGCGATAGGTTTCTTCCGTTTTACGGAAGAAAAATTTTACTGGGGGTTCTATGTGAGTACACCCTTACTTGAAAAAATGTTTTGCCAAAATATTTGCAGTAGATTCGCATGATTTTAGCTTGAGTCATCCTTTAATCCTTTACCCATTGATTAGTTGGTTTAAAAATGTGTGATCGTCCGAAGCAATGTAGACAGACTTTGAAGCACCACTGCTCTGCTCAATGAATTGAAAATATTCCTCAGCAATATCCACGTACACTTGAGCTGGACGGTAGGTGTGGGGAGCTTCTAGGATTTTATCCGTTCTCCTCGCTTGTATTCTATAGAAAAAATAAAAGTTTTTAGGACTGGACGTAAACAAATAGTTTGCTGTGTTGAAATTATACATTTGAAATCCCATTACCCCACAGCTGGCTTGCTACTTCCAAAGCTCAGATCTCGCCCCAACCCCTCCAGCATAGTTTGAGTGTTATTATTCAAGCGGAAAGAATATTTCATAAACTGGCCCATATACCACGCAAAAATATTGGAGTGATTCGTCAGTTTGATTATTTCAAAGAGTTCCTTAGTTATGACAATCCCTTGGTTTAGATGTAGCGGAATAACACGATCAAACACGCATGAGTTTTTGGAGCAAAGTTTGCTAAAACCTTAGACACAATACATCCATTAGCGGAACATGGTTTTAAAATTCTTGCAAATATTTTGTTTGATAATCACATGATAAAATACATACGCAGTTCTGGCGGTCGAAATGGATTAAATGTCATGTAAACTGTTTTGTCACGGTTGGTACAGTTGGATCCAAGCCTTTTAAAAGTGCTCTCCCATGGAGCTTCAAAAGGCCAGTGAGATGTGTTGTGAATGAGAGGAATTCCAAGGGTGAATGCAACCAACGCACAAAATCCTCGATGATGAATTTGGCAACCAAAGCCACAATCTACAGAGGGTTACTTTTCCTCGAATAGGAATGCCAATTTTTTTCTGGCAGAGGGTAAAATCGGTTTTGGGTATGTACTACTGGATAAGACATCCATTTTGGTGGTGGTTGCATGACGGTCACTTGCATTGTACGGAAGTTGTGGGGGTTTTTCGTGGTTTTTAAGTGTATTCGTATAAAACAAAATTACTCAAAAGCTGGTTGATCGATTTTGACGAAGCTTTCACCATTCTGTAGCAGTTTTAATTCCCCAGGTCAGGTTTTGAGCAAATTTTGAAATTCCGAAAATCAGCTTCAAAATTTTGATCTTTTCTTCCATATAATATTTATTTCTTCAAAATATCGATTTTTTCTTTGATGAAAAAATCTTTATTTAGAAGAAAAGATCAAAATTTTGAAGCTAATTTTCGGATTAATTCTAATTAATAATTCTAAATTTGCTCAAAACCTGACCTGGGGAATTAAAAATGCTACAGAATGGTGAAAGTTTCGTCAAAATCGGTCAACCTACTTTTGAGTAATTTTGTTTTATACGAATACACTTAAAAACCACGAAAAACCACCACAACTTCCGTACTATGCAAGTGACCGTCCTGCAACCACCACCAAAATGGATGTCTTATCCAGTAGTACATGCCCAAAACCGATTTTACCCTCTGCCAGAAAAAAAGGTTTTTGGAAATCCTATTTGAGGGAAAGTAACCCAGAATTAAAAGAAAAATGAAATTAATTTTTTGGTCTTTCCCCCCAATTGATAAATGACTATTGAAAGTCAACGAGTATTTTAAAAATGTAGGCCTAACCGTTATCGTGTCCACAGTTAAGACTCAAATCTCTTTCACAATCGGCTTGTGAATTTTGGAAAAAACTTTCCAATTTATTTTGCATGATTAATGTTAGAACTTCTGCCTTTTTCTCAATGGGGGTTTTTTCAATGATGTGGCGTTGCTCTTTCCAAAAATTACTATCCGAACTAACCTTCTTCGTGGGTAAGTGATTTATTGTTCTGAATAACATTTTTGGAGATAATTTTAATCAAAATAATTTCTTCAATTCAAAAATCGAAATCAATTTCAACAAATGTCAACAAACAAAACCCTTACGTTAAATTTTTCAGGATTAATAAATCAAACCAAAATGATTCATGTGTTTCATTAGAATTCGCTTCCAATAGAAATCTGCAAATTATTCAAATGTATGGGTCATCGGAATTCAATTTTTGTAGTTTTAAAAAGCGTGGAAATTTTGAATATTACGGAAATCGGCGAAAACAATCATGGCAGAGATATATCGAGTGTACTATGAAAAACAGTAGAATTAGCACTAAAAGAATTGCAGAAAATATCCTCTTCCGATATTCTGTCCACATTTTATGTTCAAATATTTTTAAAATTTATTTCGTAATAAAATGCCTATGCTATTTTTAAAGTAGAATGTCACAAAATCCACAAGTAAAAAGGTTGAGTACGTCACTTGTATATGGCTTTTGTACAAAGAAACCGGAAAGGAAAATGTGCTTCATCCGTGAGCTTAAAAAGTCGCTGCTTCAGCAGATTTAACGCTCAGCTGGAACAGCCATGTAAAAGCTTAAGGGCGTGTATTGCTTATAAACCATAGTAAAAAGGAAGGCGACAGAATTTTACACGTTAGATATTTGCTCACTTTAATTATTTACTTTTGTTTGCCAAGTCTATTTGCTAGACCCATTAGATTTGCGTACATAACTTTTTACTTTATTTATTTACCATTAGGGTTTTTTATGGGTAGTGGAATTTCCTCCGGTAATAATTAGTCATTTTGGATCCAAAGGGGTGGAAGATTGCAAAACATTGTTCATATTTATGGATGTGTAGTAGAAACACTAATTGCACGGCAGTCAATATCTTCAGCATAAGGTTTAAGTTTAAAAATTCAGTAGATGGTCATTATTTGTTGAAATTCTGAAGAAGATGAGAAAATCCTCGGCTGGAAGCAGACAATCATAGCTGGACCATGCTGTGATAATTATTATTATTGGAATTATCATAGAATCATTAACCGAATAATATCGAAATTATACACGTGTCTTTTGATTTCCATGGAAAAGTCAAATTCATTGGCTCCTTGTGTTTTTGTTTAATATTTTCAATTTTATGCGTGGATATAGCTCAATGGATGAGTATAAGACTTATTATTATTGGCATACTTAGTATGCCAATAATAATTAAAAATGCTCATTACATTTTCATGATTTATTACTTTGAATTTTTGACAGACAACGTGATTTTTATTATCTTGCTACTTTTCTAATTTCTCGTGCTGTTCTCTGCCCATGCTTTCTCTCTAGGCTTCCTCAGGTTGGAATGTGTTAAGCTTCAATGATTAAGGGCGATGGAATTGGAGATCAATTAACTCCCACTTCATAATGACTTTTATGGCACATTTTCATCCATACCTTTCTCTCATATAAAAAATTACCTCAAATAATAACGAAATTAGCATACTTAATCATTGCTATTAATTTATACGCCGCCAGTAAAAATAAATAATTTTTGTGCAATTACAACATGAATTTCCTTGATTCTCCGTAAAAATGGGTAGTGTCCATGCTAGAAATTTTATGACTGCTTTTCTATTTACGAAAAATTGAGAAGAGCAAATATTGTAGCAATATTGTTCACAATTTGGTCACATTGCCATGTACAAATTTCTCAATCAGAACTTTTTTTATATAATGTTTTTAAAATTTGCTTAAGGTATGCCATGCACCTCAGAACCAGGACACGGTCGATACCCTGTGATGTTACATCTCCTGTGATTACCTATATCTAAACTATTACTAAGTTTTTTTGGATTATATTGATCGGCGTAAAGCCTTTATAATAAAAAAAGCAGAACAATAATTTTATATTATATTATTTCTCAGGTGTTTAGCATGAAAGGTTAGCACGCCTATTGTATCCTTCCCTGCCTTGTCCTGCCGCCCTTGATCTTTGAAGTATACTAAAATTAATATTTTTTACAGAATTTCCCCTTACTGTCAACTGCCCTTTTATTACTGTTGACCTTTGCCAACCCGCTGTTCGAGAAATAAAAGGGTTTTAGTTAGGGGAAAATTAGATGAAGTTAAAAGAAAACAGCTTTAACTTTATTAACGTTAGAACAATGTTGCTCTCCCACAACTCAGAATAATAATGATCATTTTCTCATCTCAGTTATTGCATCTCTCATTCTCAGCATTCAAACATCCAATGATTTTCCGTAACTGCTTATTATTATGTGAACAACAACAAACAAATAAATGCTTTAAAAACAAGCAATAGCGATAGTAACAATAAAGAGGTCCAAACGCGAGCCTCCTATTGTTTAATTCAGTGCAGCTTCGGCCTTTCTCCACAGTGTCTCACTCCTACTCCTCACTGCTCCGCTCATCTCCTTCTCCTTTCTCATCACTCATACATGCCTTAGCTTCAACAAAGGTCATTTTGTATTAGAAGTTAATTTATCTCCATTTGCATTTCCTTCTTTGAAACCATCATAGGTGTTGATCCGCAATATGGAGGTTGGCTATAAATTTAAAATATAGTTTGCGCGGCGTTGAAGTTGAATATGTATTAAATTCATTATCCATTTTATTTATGTAGGCAAGAATTTGGTAGGAAAACTTAAAGACCGTGTCTGCACACGTGGAAAATTCTAATGAAGTTGAATCTGGAAAATTAATTCACCTCAGGTATTTTCAGCCGTCATTATTTGTAATGTAAAAAATGTCTGACAATGAGAAACTTTTTCATATAAAAACATTTGTCCCTATGTAAGCTACTGACAACGAGCTGAAAGAATAATAGCAGTGGAAACAAACTAATAAAATAAACTGTAAACAAACCCCATTGTAATTTTTATTGGTCATGGGAGAAAGCCTAAAGGACCTTAATGAATAAATACCAAATACCATTGTAATTTTTACCCACGAATTTAACAACTGTAAGACAACGATTATAGCAGGCTTGATCTTGAGGGGGAATTTTAACCAGGAACAGATTTTTATAGAAAATCTACATTGCAATGTAAATAGCCAAAAGGACGGAAATTCTATTTTAACTTAAATTATTTACTTTAATGACTTATCACTTATTGTTACTCAGTTTGCTAGGAAATAGATTTAATTTGGCACTAATTCTTGCCCAGGGGACGAATTAAATTTTTCAAAGCATTTCTTCTGCTAATTTATTTCTGTGAGATTCCAATTCATACGAGCTTAGTTTACTTCTTCAGTTGAAGCATGTCCCACTTGTGATAAACGGAAGATTTGAACAAGCAGCTGAGGCCTATTATAAAGCATTATGGATGGCGTAGAAGTTACACATTGCGTCAGGAAATAAATGACTTTATAATATGTGTGGGTCGAGCTCGAGGGGAGAAAATGCGCAAATATTAAAAAGGCAGAAATCATATGGCAGGAAACTCATGCCCAGCATATTTGCACTTGAAATTTCAAATCTTTGAAGATGTAAGTTAGATTTTAATAAAGAATTACCGCTCAAATCTTTCAGTTTTTATTTCAATATAAATACAATGAAAATTTGATACGCGAAGATTGTCTAACAATAAGTTGAAGAGATGTTTTAAATATATTAATGGATTTGGCTCAGTATTCGTAACTGAATAAATAAATAAATTCCAATTTTATTTCCCTGCCATAATTTGGGTGAAACAATCCATGCCGTGGGTAAGGTGAACCAATACCCGTACTCATCCTCGGCTTCACTCAAAACCCGTACCTTTAACCCCACCCAAATCATAGCTTTGGGGATAAGCTGCTTCTGAGAAATAAAAACCATTATATCGCGTGGTGAATAAAAAATATTTGACAGATTTACTATAAATTTTTTGCTGTAGAAACTAATTTGGAAAAAGCCTAAATCAGTGTATGTTAAACCCGTTTCCCAATTGAATATTAGCCCGTCCTGAATTCTTGTGAGTAAAAATGTCGTGGAAAATCTCTTCCGCGAATTTTTATAAATTTCAAAACATTTAACCAAACCTCAAAATTATTTTTTTAATCACGCCATTTACCTGAGTTGGAAATAATTGTCACCCCAAGCTCTAAAGTTCTTTGGAATTATGTGAATCGTGGTTAACCTCAGTGGGTCATCTTCAGACACCCAAAATTCAGGCTGAAATGTAATAAACGTTGACGATCTAAGCAGTGAAGAAATAGATATTGGGAAAATTATTTCAAAAGGCGTAGAACTTAATTTTGACCTTCCGTAATAACTACTTGACCATATTTTACTTTGTGCGACTTATTGAGACTTATAGAATTTTCAAGGCTGTGGAGATATTTTGCAATATTTTCTAGGTTTACTTTCCAAAGCCCTACTAAATGTTACACTGGGAAATTCAAGTTCAGGAAAAATTGCTCTTGTTCAAGACCGTTTTTAACTTAAAATACGGTTCTCTTCTTTCCAGGCGTTGCAGGTCATGTACTTTAAGTAAATTTTTGTACTCGAAAAAAATACGGAAAAATTTGATACGCTGCATTTTCTAAATATTCGTCTACAATATTTAGTTTATATATATTCGTTTTTGACCCCTTTCTGAATAGTTGTTAACTGATTTTTACGGCCGACAGCCCTAGGAACTCACTGTGCCAAAAGACTCGCTGTATAAACCGTAACCTACAACATAATATTTGATGTTCGGCGTGGAAGTCCTGCGGAAACAATTTAATAATAATTCTTATTATTAAATATCCCACACAAAGACAAAAAAATAAAAAAAAAAGTATTTTTTCATGAAGTCAATGACTAAAACTTACGTTTGCCGCTAAACAAGTAAATTCAAAATGGAATGACAGGATATTTGGACATTAATTCTCATGTAATGAGCTATTAATTAATTAACTCTGGACGTGTTAACTTCTTTACATAAACATTAAAATAATTGTTGGTCTTTTTAAACACCGTTTAAAACTTAAATCACTTTTCTCTCCTTTCCAGGCATAGCAGATCAGGTACCTTAAGTAAATTATTGTACTCAAAAAAATACGGAACAATCACTGCCGACTGTCTTAGGAACTCACTACATTGTGCGAGTTATTTAGAAACACAATTTTCAAGGCCGTGGAGATATTTTAAAATATTTTGTAGGTTTAGTCCAACGCACTACTATAGACTGCACTAGGAAATTTAAGATTCCGAAAAAGTGTTCCTGTTCAATGCCGTTTAAAACTTAAATCACCTTTCTCAATGTTATAATTTATATTAAATTATGTACCTGAAAAAAAAATTGTTGTAGTTGAAATAAAAATGAAAGTATTTGATAGCACTACGAATTTTCTAAATAATCGTCTACATTATATTTGCAGGTAGTTATGGAAATCCCTGCAACCTCTTTATCAATTGTAAACTGGACGTTTTTGAAAACTTTCTTAATAATTATTAGTAGATTTTGTCGTGTCTTCGGAACTCACTTATAGTTAGCAAACCATCCGAGAACGCATGCAAGTCTAATCTACAGTTTATTATTTGTTGTGCGGCGTGGAAGTCCTGCAAAAAATATTTCATAATAATTGTCGGAATCCATCCAATAACAAATTTTTGAAAGATAAGGCACATCCCATGCGAAACTTTCTTTGAAAATATCACAAGGCTATTTAAATTTTTTTTTCTTACACGGAATCGTGCTTCTCAAAATAAGAAGGATCCCAAACAATAGAGACGACAAGAGATTCTCACTGTATTTACATATTAATTACTTATGTAAAAAAAAATTAAAACCTCAAAGAACTTATACTTATTTACCAATACAACCTTATCTATGTGGCTTTGCTGTTGTGTAAAAATGTGTGCAAACTTTCAAGGGAAGTGTTGTAAAAATTATTTTCAGGCATTACAAAGCAAATCACTTTCGACCAAACATAATAATTAATTTAAAGCAAAAAGTTTTCTCATGTTCCGTCTGAATTAAAGATTAAGAAATTTTCAATTTTTGTATCACTGAACTAATTTTTGCAAATAATTTTTTGGAATTTATTTTGTCACAGTGTAATTTCTGTATATTTGCGCACTATTTTTAATTTGCATTTGCGTACGGAAAGACAAGCGCTTGTTTCTGCGTGTGTATAGTATAGATAAATTCTTTACAACCGCTGGTCTCACGAAATGTAAAAATTCTTCATTTGAATAATTTGGTCACTTTGGAAAAATCCGACGCTTTTCCATTAACAATGCTCTTTATGCACATTCCATAAAATTCCCCATCCTTCAGTCCGAGTTCAGAATTTCAATCAGTAATGATCCGTCAGTACAGTGCAAACATTTTTCGTTTCCCTCAAATTTGATATTTTGTTTTCAATTCAAAAACATTTTATTGAAAAATGGGTGAGAGTCCTCCTTATAATGGTGGTTCTAATCCAGTGTATAAATGGGAAGAAGGGAGGTTTAAAGACATTCACTCTGACAAAACGTTAACTTTGGAAGAATTTCAAGCGCTCCCTAATCCGTTGGTGTCTCCAGAACCGTTAGAACTTCCATTCCCCATGGAAGTCGAAGTGAATAATGAGGAAGAGGAGGAGGAGGAGGAGGAAGAAGAAGAGTGTCATAGTGACGATTCGTACGGTCCTTCCGACAAACCACCAATTTCTTGTGACAAAGACAAGAGGAAACTCTATGAACTGGAAGCCATTGTCAAAATGAGGGATTACGGTCTTGATAAGAACCACAAAGGAAACCATCACTAAGTTGTGAAGTGGAATGGGTTTTTGCAAGTAATTACTTAAATATTATTTTATGATCATATGAGTATGTATTTAGGTGCTTTCTTATGAAGAGGCGACAAACTGTAAATGTGATGAGGAGGCGACAAGCTTGAATTGTGATTTTTATTTTACCTCAAGTGTATGTATTTACTTGTATTCTTATGAAGAGGCAGCAAAGTGTAAATGTGATGAGGAGGCGACAAACTCGAACTGTGATTTTTTATTTTACCTCCGAGTGTGTGTATGCATTTACGTGTATTCTTATGAAGAGACAGGAAAGTTTAAATGTGATGAGGAGGCGACAAGTTCGAATTGTGATTTTTATTTTACCTGTGTGCGTATGTATTTTGAGGTATTGTTATGAAGAGGCGACAAGTTCGAATTATTAATATTATTTTTTACAAATGTTTATATTACAGCATTTAATATATTTACGTTTTTTTCTTTCCAGATTAGACTGGTCCCAGCAAGAATTTTTTACGAAATGTAAAAAGATGGTGGACATATTTTTGGACAAGGCGGTCAAGTTTAGAATGAAGCATAAGATCCCACCCCCCCCCCCTGTTGACCAACCATTTCTCTATAAAGATGAGCGTGCTTTGGCTCGAGTGGAGAAAAAGTATAAGTATTTGAAACCTAAGGGCACATGGGAACGGACGCAGGAAAAGCTGGCTCAGATTGTGAATGCTGTTCCCCGTCATCGCTATGGTATGCGATACAAGAGAAGCCTAGGACTTCCGGCAGATTCACCAGAAGACCCGGTGGAACCCTCTACCGGTGACGAGGGTAACATGACGGATGATGAATCTGCTTCAGAGCAAGAGGAGCCAGCATCCGATCCTTTTGACGAAGTTTCCCATGTGTCTGTCAGTGAGACTGCGGAAGACCAGCAGGAAGTTATAGCTGATGCTTCTATATCCGTGGATGTGAGTGCTATACCTTCTGAGGATATAGAGGAGGAGATCCCATCCGAGCAACCGTCCATGGATATAGAAAAGGATCCACAGCCATCTACATCGGCAGGAGTTTGTAAAAGTATTTAAACCTTATCTCAGATTTGTTTCCTATATACGCCTATAGCACACACCTTGCTCATTTTAATTATCTCTCTCTCACGTTTACAGGTATCACATGTACTTTAAACGACATTGGATACATTTGCATCTTCGCAGGCATCAGCGGGGCGATTTGTATTGTATTGTATTTGGGGAGTCCATAATATGGAGATGCTGAGGCCAAATTGATAAGGCCTATTAGCACAACTC
>JAQFXU010005212.1:0-12038 GCA_034693705.1 Spatulosminthurus flaviceps | reverse complement strand
GAGAAAGTTGATTTTTTCAGAAGAGAAAGCTGACATTTTCAAAAGAGAAAGTTGATTTTTTCGAAAGAGAAAGTTGAATTTTTCAAAAGAGAAAGTTGAATTTTTCATAAGAGAAAGTTGAATTTTTCAAAAGAGAAAGTTCACTTTTTCAAAAGAGTGACCTGTCTTTTTCGAAAAGAAAGGTCCGGATTATTTTGAAAAAGAAAGTCACGAAATTTCAAAGAAAATATCATTAGATTTTGAAAACCCAAAATCCTTCCATAACATTAAAATACATGTAAATTCCTATGTTTGCAGTCCCGGGAATCCGCATCCGGTGTCTATGCCAAGGTCTCGCTGACTCAACACACAAAAATTGTCAAAACTAAGAAGACATCCACAGTCGCTGTAAGTGCACCTTTCTACTCATTCCCCCCTCCAAAATATGCTCCACCACCCAGAAAAGCCATTTATGTCCTCTTAAAAGGGAAAATCCCTTGCATTATTCCCATATAGAAATAAACTTCAAAGAAACTTTACTCTCTCTCTCTCTCTCTCTCTCTCCCTCTCTTGTACAAATATTAACAAGAAATATTGTCTCAGTGAAAAGGAGCTTTTCCCAACAACTCCTCCTTTCAACTCCCCACAAAATATCTCTCATATCATCGACTAGATCTCACTAAAGTTTTCACCTTTCATACCAACTCCGTCATTTCCCCTCCACATCAACCCCCCCCCCCCTCCTCTCAAAGAGTTTAAATAGTTCTCACAGCAAGTATCCTCTTATTAGAAATACGCTCTCATCTCATTAACTCTATGTAACATGGAAAGAAATCCGAGCTTTCTCCCAACCAATGGAATCTCCCCCAAAGTTATTAAAGTCTGACAGGGAGAAAAGTCTCCTCACCCAAACCTTTCACCATTGATTCCTCCTTACGACTTTCTCTACGTAAATGTATGTACAATTCCAAACTTTCTCCTATACCTGAAAATAGCGTAATCTTTCCCAAACTTTTTTTTATCTCTTCTTTCAATAGCCTCGTCTCCTACTACAACAAATACAAGGCTAGTTTGTACTTGAGAAACAAGAAAAATTCATCCCGTCAAACAAACACTCAAAAAAATTACAAGCTCCATTTAAGACTGACGTACTTTCCCCCCCCCCCCCCAACTTTCACTTCTTTTTTTTTATATTCCTCAGACAAGACATAGACATCCAAACACAAAAGGGTTTGGTCCAATAAGGTCGTGAGGAGAAAAAGTTTTACAAGAGAAAAAAAAACAAACGAAAATAAAGTTCAACTTGTCAAAATTAATCTCATTGATTTTGGTGAGAAAGTGGAGAAAGTACGGATTCATTTAATTTGTTCCCCAAATCTTTTTCTCCTCTTGTTCTTATAACAAGGAGTTTTTCATGGGAAAAGTCCATATTATTTTGACATGGTCTATACCTTCAATTAGGAGGGAGAAAAGGGCGCACGTGGAGGAAATAAATAAATAGAGAAAATTCCGTCCCCTTAGCTTTCCCCAGCTCCCCCCCCCCTAGGAAACGGCGTAATGAGTTTAAATGAGATTTCAGCGGAAAAGTCATTACTTTCAATGAGATTTGTGATTCCGGGAAGAAATTTATTAATTACTCAAATACAGAGGACAAAACTCATCCTATGAAAGAAAGTCAAGGCTTTTGTATATAAAAGAGCCTGAGGTTTAATTCACGCAAATATTTTACCAATGCAATTTCAATGGTTGAAATCCCAAAACTTTTTCCAAGGAAAAATTAAAGTGGAATTTCCACTACCAACTTTCTATTGCCTTTCAAAGGAATTTTTCTACGAGGATAGGATGAAGTATAGGAAATTGAAAATGCGGAAGGGGGGGAAATGCTAGGAATTTAATTTTGAACCTGTCCTATTTTTTACTTTTCTTGTATGTGAGAAAATAAAGACAATTCATTTTGAGAAGAAAAAAGAACAAGCCCGTTTTAGGGTTAATTACATGAAATATTGAGGAAGCGTAGTGGTTACAAGGCCATTATTATTATTATTAATGCAATATGAATATTTTGGCAGGATAGGCTCTTTTAATAAGGGATCAACTACGGATGAAGTTGTTGTGGGTTTAGAGAGTACAATTATTTCCGTAGATAGGGGTTGGGAATATTTGGGAGAAAATCTCTACTTGAAGGTTTTGGGAGGAGGACGCGTGTCTAGAGGGTTATGTCGCTTGGGAAGTTTTATTATTATTAATTTTGTGTGTAATTAAATTAAGAGAGAGAGAAAGTTAAAAGAGGATTTGGATGGGAAATTCCCATTATTTAGAGGATCCTAGGAACATCCATCTTTCCAGGGATAATTCATCCTTTGTAGTACAAGCGCCCACACACACACACACACACACACACACACACACACTAATGAGAATCAAGGGGGATGAGGAGGTTCAAAAGCGTATAATTATTACATGTAATTGTGTGCCTTTATTTTGTGTGGGATGGAGCTTATGATGGAAGTATGAAGTTTTTAGCATGTATATGTACGTACGTGTTTGATTATAGGAGGAGATAGCATGGTTATTCTGGTGGAGGTTCAAAGGGAAGATCTATTTCAATGGCTTAATTATAGTCCATAGAATATTTGTCAGGTTTTCTTACTCATAGAAATCCTATAGGGATGTAAAATACTTGGAAATTTTTGAACATGCATGTGAAATAATTATTCCTATATTTCTTTACTAAATACATAGGATATGGGAAAAGTTTGGGGGTATGCGCGTCCGCTGGAATTTTATTTAATTACATGGCTTAAATTTGAAAGGATTTTCTAATAAAGTGCTTGGATTTGCATCGGTAACAAAATCGCACTTAAATGGTGTGTGCATGCTAAAATACCACGGAAAAGAGGCAAATTTGTAAAATTCAAAATCCCGGGAATTTTCAAACTAAAACAAGTTTTTGAAGAAGAGTTTTGTAAAATGCAAAAAGAGCTATAATTTTCCTAACGTATTATGGGAAAAACTAAAATATAGCTCCTTTTGCACGTTAGCCCATGAAATGTGAAATTCATCCTTTCCCCCAAAATTTTTATCATTTTCACTTGAGCACAATTTTTCAGAGAGACCTACTTTTAGCATTGTAAAAAATAAAGAAGAGAGAGAAATATTGAGGTGGGTCTGTTTTATGGAGAGAGAAGCATTTCTAGTAGGATTTACTCAAGCGGAATTGGAATAAATGTGAATTGAGTGACAAGCGACAAAATTGGAGAATTTGAATGATGGATTTTAGCATGATATGGAGATGACATTTTACTATATTAAATGTGTGTTTACATAGCTCCTGGGATGCCGGGCAAGCTTCAATGAGAGCTTCAATTTCAAGCTGGGCATGGAAATGTTGGATACGGCAAGCGTGAGTGTGCAGTTGATGTATGCTCAGCCTGGATATAATAAAGGTATATTCAATGGTACGATCTTCTCTTCTTCCTCTTCTTTCTTCTATTCTTCTTCTTCTCTTTGAATCTAATTCTGTACGGCATGCCTCTATAACTATATTGTCCATATACAAGGGAAATTATCAGGTAGAGGAATGAAACGCTCCTTTGAGTTTGACTTCCTCATAATAAAATCTCACGTCAAATAAATTCACAGCTTAATCAACTTTATCATGTGCTAAAAATAGGGTCCAAGTCCCTATAAGAATTTCGAGTATATTGTGTTAGGCCAAGTTTTCCGGGATGAGAAAAAAATTATAGGAACGTTTTTTCTACGCTAGCACAGCAGTACGATTATTGTTTACCCTTGAGAAATCCATGGGTGACAAAAACATGAGTGAGGAAAATTTTCATACGCCTAATTAAATCTCCAATGGATTATTATTGTGGGAGAAAAAGGCTGTGAATGTAATTTTCGCATGTGATAAAAAAACTATCATCTTTCTATCTTTCCTGTATTTCTTTCATTTTCCTTTACGTAGATATGTTGAGAAAAATCCTTGTTTTTATCATTGTTTTATCATCCGATAAATCCGTCTGTCAATTAAATGTCGAGGGCAGGAGAAATTTTCTAGGTGAATAAACGTGGGAAAATGCCTTTTGTTGACAAGGAGGAAAAGTGTATTTGATTGAAATTGTGACTACTTTGTTGATTTTTTCTACAGACCAAAATGCTGGAAGAATTGTCTTAGGATCTTTTATGTTCGCCCGTGGTAAGGGCTTGGACCATTGGACGGAGATGCTGTCGAAGCAGAAGGAACAAATTCAATATTGGCACGCCGTCTCGGAATGAGAAGAGCGAAACAACATTTTCCCTCATCTTTACCATATAAAATATTACATATATTACGAGGATCTTTACGATGATATTTTCCTATTTAAAATCTTCCGTGTTATTGAAATCTGGCCATAATTACTATTGTACTAAAATCTTGGGAACACATTTGAAGAACCTTGATGACATTTTTTCGGAGATGGGAAAAGTGACAAAAGTGAAAGTGGATTTACCCGAAGAGAAAAAATTGAAAATTTGAGGGGAAATTGAATGAGTGGGAGAAATTATTAATTATAAGGGAATATAGCTTGGGAGCTTGAGATGATATCTAAGGGTAATCAACTCTAGCCCTTTTAGAGGGTGACAATTAAAAAAGTTTGTATTCTTTCAACTTGTTTTGGATCAGTGTGATTTTTGTCAATGTGAACAAAAGCTGTCAATTACTAATTACTCGAGGAAACTTTATAAGCTTGGAGAGAGTTATAGTATGAACAAAACTGGAGGTGAATCTGTGCATAGAAATAATGCTAAAAAGTGGTCCTAACTATAATGTTAAATACATGAGGGTAATATTTCTCCAATCCACGAGATTATTTTGGGGTGAAGAACCCATGAGGGAAATACAATTTGTTCGGATTTTGTTGTTGAAAAAGTTTGAGGATTTACTCAGCCCGCTATTAATTTGTCCTGACAATGAGAAAATCAGTCATCGTTTCTCAGAATTTTCAATGATTTCAATGGATATTTCTGAGCAACTTTTATTGCATATGATCCAATTCGGATGAAATTTTCCCCTTTGTCAGATTTTTATCATGAGTTTGGGTAAAATTGGCCAAATCCAAAAACAAAATCGGATTTTTCAAGCAAAGAACCCGACAACTTTTTTGATTTTCCTTAAAAAATTTATTCTACCCCAAAATCATAGGCAACTTTTTACACTGCAACGCCCAGAAATTAAACAGGAAATGTATTAATTTGATTTTGTTGGGTTTCCTTGAAAAGGTCTACCTTAAAATCTTAGATAAAGAAATTAAGGGGAAATTTTTCCAAATCCAATTTTCCAAAAATGTTAAATTTCCAGGCCTCCTAAAGAGGCAAATATTGTGGAAATTTGCGGAGACTTGGGGTGACAAAATAAATTAAAATCGAAAAAATTATTTCCCGCTCATTTTCTCTCTTCTCCCCAGGATGACCGAGCAATTTTCTGGTGGATTCTGAAAATGTTGACTCATAATGTGAACATATGTATATGATTGATGTGATGATATAGTTTATAAATGTGTGTATAAATACGTACCTAAAAGCCATATGTAATTGTACTAAAATTAGGTTATACACGCTACTAATTACACTAACTGATTGCCAAATATATTGCATGTGTAAATCAATACATTTAAAAAATTTTGTCAAATAATTCTTGCGTCTATAGCGGTCTTTGTATTTGTAATAAAAAACGTATGAAACATATAAAAAAAATGAATTAACAAAAGGAGCAGAACCAATCAAAAATGTGAACTTATCCTTAGCTGTAAGGAGTTGTAGCTCCAAATAAACACATAAAATTAGCATTACGCCTGTCTGTATGTATTTACATGTATAAGGATATAAAAAACCAATATAACTACAAATTATGAATGTACACTTGGGAGCGGTAGGATATGCCAACAAATGTGTGTGTGCTATAAGAAATTATAACTGTTAATTTCGCATGTCTTAATTAATTCTTGATGTTAAAATAGGAGTAACGTTTTGAGCCCTACATTTAAATCCGTTAAGTTTTCACATTTTTTTGAAAATATCGAGTGACACCCACGTACCTGGAAAAGTATTGTTGGATTTTAATCCTTACTTTTAACTTTTGTAAATCATTCTACAATAATAATTATGGATGAGCCCATTATTGTAGAATGACTGATTATTATATTTTAAATATTATTCAACAACTTTGTACCTTGTGAAATTGTGATGATCATGAGTGGAATACAATATTACTAATAATCGTGGTGAATATTAATTATTATATTATACTGAGAGCAAATTATTTGCTTACACAATTTCCAGAATGAAATAATAATAGTAACATTAAAAATGTAGATGTAAAAATTAATTATATGGATAAAATGCAAGTTCGAATTGACATGTATTGCTGTTACAAACGCTAAAAATCTACATATTTACTACATAAAATGTAAATGTAAATGTAATTCTTATTGCAAGGGCTTCTTTATTGTGGGAGAAGTTCCTGCGAAGACCAAATGTATGAAGACGTGGTATACTAAATTATTGTTATTTAGGAGAATGCGCTGAGATGTCATCTCTATTTCCACTCTCATTTTCTCATTTAAAATGAATGTGTAAAAATGCATTAGATATTGAAACTTTTGAAAGTGTTTAATTTCCAAGTATTTCAACACTCAAAGTCACAATGCAAGGTTTTGAGGGATCTCAAAACTCAAACTCACAATGCAAGGTTTTGAGGTGTCTCAACACTTAAACTCACAATGCAAGGTTTTGAGGTATCTCAAATCGGAAACTCACAATGCAAGGTTTTGAGGTATCTCAACACTCCAACTCACAATGCAAGGTTTTGAGGTATCTCAACACTCCAACTCACAATGCAAGGTTTTGAGGTACCACCCTAGGATTTTAAGGACTGTGGCCTCATTCAAAAGGTTTTTCATATAATTTTAAAACTGAGAGCTATCCAAATCTTTAACCCTAATTTGGGATGGGAATGTGTGTAAAATCATAGGGGGTTGTGTGCCAAGGTTAGTCAAAACTTTCGAATGAGTTCATTCTCATTGGAGTGCGAGTGCATTATGTCAAAACGGTGGATTGTGAGCAAGGGGAGTGTGTGTGGAGGTTGAAATGGAAGGTAAAAACTTTTTTCTCTTTGTTGTACTCTACAAAAGTATAATTTCAAGTCTGCGGTAGTTGTTTCCCAACGCTATACTCAATAAAATCTATATAAAATGAAATATTTTTACTGTCACAGTTTTAAAATTATTTACATCCATAGCATATGGAATGGCTCTGCCAGAAGAAGGGTACATAATTAAAAGGAAAACGTTCACCATTTTAGGAGATATGAGGGAAATTTCGGGAATATCCTGAGATTTGCTATAAAACGGACGTCACCAAAAATTTGACCAAATCCCATTTTGAATCTTTGTCTCAAACTATGAGAATTTTGTAGAGATCATCCTGAAAGCTCATGAGATTACCAGTCACTTATTCATGACTCAAAGTCTTGGATCTCTCGTGATTAAAGTTGCATCCATGTGTTGCAACTCACCCCTGAACTCTCTCTGTACTTCCTCATACACTTCATGTGTTGTAACTAAATTATGCTTATTTTACGTAAGCTTGATCCACTTCATGGTTCGAAACAACCATAGAAAATGATCTACATATCGAAATCGAGAATGTTCTGAGAACATTGATTCTGACGTCAATGTCAAGGGTATAAAAGGAATCAAACTTGAATAAATCTTTAGTCTTTCTGTTCTTCTTTTCTCATGCAAATCCATATGGATTTTCGGATTATTTCTCAAGTTCATCTTCCATTGAATCTACACAGTTCGTCAAACAGGTCAGTTATGCTAACATAATAAACCTCAGTTCCCAACCCGAAGTAATGTGATTATCTTTGATAAAATTCATCATTCAGAGAAGTTCCAATTAAGTTCAAGTTAGATTGTGATTACGGAACGAGTATGTATAGAGAAGGATAAGGATCTTTGTGATTCTTGGACTTCTAAGAATCAGGATAGACTTTACACTTTCAATAGAGATCATTCTCACCGTATAATTATCACCCTAATAAATGAATACTATTTGGTGGAAAATAAATGGTCTGTATGGGAGAGGCAAGCAAACATTTTTTATCTTTTAAATTATTATTATTATTTACGGAATCTAGACTTTTGCCTATCCTATACAAATATCTGGGTATCTTCAACTATAAAATATTTAGATACGCCCAAGGCTTAAAAAATTTTTATAGGAATAAATTCTTTTTTTATATGCTACAAGTTTCAAGCCTCATCTCATTTTACTAGGACCACCAAATACACTCAAGGTATAACGCGAGGATCCGCAGTGTCGAATCCCCTCGTCCAGAGCAACTCCCCAGCTAGAACCACGAGACTGGAAACAAAGCCTCCAGCAAGAACAGCAAAAGCCGTGAAAACATCCAAAACTCCCAGGTATTCGCGATACTTTTTTTCAACAGGTAAACATTGAACGCCGTAAAATTTCCTGAAGGGAGTAAAATAACGGTCATGGAATCCCAACTCCAACAGGCGTATGATGCTAAAAAAATTTCACAAAAATTAAATAGACTTCAAAATTTTAAATAATTTCTTCCAAGTAATTCCAAATTTAATTTATTTTCTTAAATTTTAACACCATAAAAATCTACACATATTTGACTCACGCGAAATTAAAAAACTCCCGAAGCGCTGACATTTTCGAAACTAACATCCCATTTTTGAATTTGGACGTTGCCGCTTTGAGTGTAAATAATTCACAAATTTCCGCATCCTTCTTTCTCATTTTCCACTTCATAATGTCTCTTGGAACGTAGGTGAAGTATGCTCCAGTTCCATTCAAGACTTTTTCAAAAGCAGGCACTGGGTCCAATTCCAAATGAATTTTCTCACCATGGTCTTCCACCAAGTCCTTAAATTTCCTCGTCACTATGAAATATTTTTATGCATCCAAAAAATACATTTTCTCGTCCTTTCTTTTACCTTCAAAAGTAAAGCCAAGGAGCTGCTACTTCCATCCGCAATCATTTCCAGTGAGCTATTCATCAACGACGGAATATCTTCTATTGGTTGACCCTCATTAAGAAGAGTGAAAACGATGGATGAGCAGTAGAGAGCAAAAAATACGTAGCCACTCAGACTACTCACCAAAAATACTGTTCGTAATGAGCCCGCTTCTGGACAACCTTCCCAGCCTGTCAGTGTAAAAATAAATGGGAATTTTAAAGAAATTAATTTTTTTTCTATTTGAACGTTTAACTTTGGTATTTCAAAGGAGGAGAAAATTGCTCAAGTGAAAGAAACGGGTTAAGATCCTCACCTTGATGAACAGCGCTGCTCACAGTCCAAATAGCCATTTCCTCAGAAAAATTACGATCAGGTTCTGGCAGCTCCTCAAATGAGCTCTTCAATTTTAACATGAGAGAGAGACACAAGAAAATGAAGAGGTAAAGGAACAAGAAGAGTACCCACACTGGCAATTTAAAGGGGGCCAGGAAGATATCCCGGACTTGAGATGACGGTGGTTGGCGGAAGATCACTTCAATTCTGAAAAACTCATCAAATAAACTTCTCTCGCCTAAATGCTAAAATTTTGGTGAGGTGGCTCAAAATCTGCTCAAACGGTTGGACTTGACTTAAAATTTGGAAAATATTTGGTGAGTTTAATTTGGGGTAAATTTTTACGTTTTGGCAAAATTTTGAAGAAAATTTTCAAAGTGGGCTCTAATATTTGTTAGAAAATGTCTAAAGTGTAGAATTTTATCGGGTGTGTTTAAAGTATATCTAAAATATGGTCAAATAGGGCCAAAGATTGTTTAAAATTCCGCGAAACCTAAGGAAAATTTCCCTCACTATGTCCATAGATGACAAATTTTGACAAGTGATTGAGTTACTATACCCGCCCAGTGCTGAAAGGGCCTGTAGAAAATGAAATTCCTTGGCTCGCTCGGGAATGATTGTGGGCTGAATAATGAAGATGTCACTTTGGCCTGAATTTAGCTGCTGAGTTGTCAAATTTCCCTCCGTTTTAAATTTTGTCCTACGAATGAAATCCCCGACAATAGCCTCGTACCTATTTATATGCATACAAACCAATCCTTGGTAGCAAAATATGAATTCAAATCAGACACAGCCACTTGCAACAATATGGAAATAAGTGGGCAATTACTTGAAATTGAATAATTTGGAAAAATCCATGAAAATACTGGAGGAAAAACCCGGTAAAAGTTTCCCCTTTTTATCCAAAGGAGCATTATTTTTACCAGTAGTGTCCGTCTGTAAAGATTTCAATGAGTCCGCACATTATCAGTACCCCTTGAAAATACGCTCATAAAATGTCAAAGGAAAATTTCATTTAACATTATAAATGATTGAAATTAAAGACAAATCCAAAGAGAAAAAAGTTTTATTACAGTGACTGTCGCAGTAATAAGAGCTCCACCAAAATTTCTTCTTCGGTTGATTTTATTGAGCAGGAAACCTACCTGCTCAAAATGCAGAATCTCTTTCATCAGGAAATTTCCCCCTTTCATGTCAAAAATTTCCCACATCCTCAATTTCAATGGTTTATCCGGCACCACCCAAAATATATTGCTATTCATTCCCGTCTTATTCCAAAACTCTTGGGTGGCAAAGAAATCTCGAAAGAAATTCTCCATTTGCCTAACATCTGACTCCATTTTCAACTCTTCCTGACCGCAGAGAATGAACAAATAGGACATTCCCTTTGTACCATTCGTACGTTCCATTTGCCCAGAAATCTAAGAAACAACCGAGACGGTTAAATTTATACTCGAAATTTCAAGTCCGCAGAATTTATCAAAAAATGAAACCTCATATGTACGTACTTGGCTTTGATTCATATTTCCCAGACAGTTGAGTTTCCCTTGGAGTGGTTGAACGTAAATCCATTGTAGAAATGTGAGACACTCGGAATTTGCAATTCCTAAAAGGACAATCTAGTGAATTTCAAATCCTGGAAATTCCTACCAATCATTTCCAAGACACTTACCCACATTGGGGTAGAAGTCCGCAACGATGACAATTTCCTTGAGAAAATTTGCACAGAAAATTTGGGCTAAAGCTTCTTGGAAAATATTTTTTACGGATTCTACGTGACATTCAATTGGCATAGAAAATTTTAAAATACAAAAATAATGAGCAAGCGTCCATAAAATTGCTTTCATTTTCTCACAAAAAAGCGTTCTCAAAGTATGAAATATACCATGAAAAAATCACCACCATATATTTTTATGAATTTTTTATTCTCCATGAGAAAAAGGACTTGTACTTCAAGTGTATCTCTTCGCTTGTGAAATACTTATTTCTTCAAATGAAATATATATTTTTTCGAGGACCCTCAAAAAGAACTTTCACTTTAAAATCCAGGATGTGTATGTATCTCTTCACGTTAATTGAATATTTATTCATGTCTGATATATGTACTGCAATTGATTCACTCCACGGAAAATATGACATTTTTCTTTTGTGTCAACTTTGAAGTAACACTTGAAGGTCCTTTGACTGTGAGAATGTATCTCATCATCAAATGTATTCAAATGCAATGTGTCCATCAAATTCAGATGAAAAACGTGACGCAGACAAATGATGGGGCTACGAGAGAATTTTTTGTGCTTTTGAAATGGTTGCTCAAATTGTTGCCTATATGCGTTCATTTTCCTAAGATATTTGAAAGTCATCATTAGAGATTGAACCAAATATGAGCATGGTGACAGCCAGAATTCCATGGAACTGCACCGTAGGTACAGTATGTATACACACAATCAAAGCTAAATGGAGCACCTCCCGAAGGTGGAAGGATTCCTACATTACAATGCTATGAATGCACAAGAGACCTACCCTCGCCTCGTCCAAGCCTTAAGCGTCCTCGGTCTGTTGCTAACTGCGCTCGCCTATGAGTGCAGGTTAAGCAACAGAGTAGTAGCTAATTTAGTGGATGGGTGACCCGCTTGCCCAGTTCATGAACGGTTCGCCCTGGCTACAGGCGTTTCACATATAAATCTATTC
>JAQFXU010005211.1:0-12040 GCA_034693705.1 Spatulosminthurus flaviceps | reverse complement strand
TTACCGAGTATGAGCATCGTTGGATTGTATTGAATTGCCGGAAAAGGAAATTACTATCGGAGACATACCAGCCTTGCTTCACGAGTGGAAGGACTCCAGATACTTACGCCCATTACTACCCTAAAGATACTTAAAATGTTGTTGAAAGATAAACGTGTTTTTACAATTTATTATCCACACAAAAAATATGCATACATGCAGAGGTGACCGCTTACATTTATATAGACTCGTTAAACTATATCCAGCTTTGTTATCCATCTCATTGTCAGTTACAATAAATGAATCAATCAAGTTTTTAGCATAAATTCCTCTCTTTTATTCGCCTCAGCTCTCTCCCTTGAAATTGTTTAAAGAATTTTTAGCGAAGAATTCAATGCAATGAAAGTAATAAATCCTTTTCATTGTGAAACATTCAAATACAGAAAGCATTATTTTTTTACAAATAAAACTAGCAGCAACACATATGCTGAGGAAACTTGAACTACTTATTTGAAATCTATGCTGCAGTTAATTTCAAAATAATATAGTTGGATCGTTTTATATTTCTTGTAATTATCCCTATTACCGATCAGCGCCTTGTTCCTATGTTTCCCCATTCATTAATGCAGGGATTTGTCGTGCCCTCTATATACGAATTGATGATAGACGGTTAACTTCTTGTAGTCCAAGGAAGGACCAAGCTTGGATTTATCTGCTATCTTTAGCTGACATAGTTGAGCTGTAGGCTAATTTGGTGAAACATTTTAGTTTTTCACTGAATTTCCTCTAGACTACCTTGGTTTTGGCGGTTCGAAGCTACACATAAGTATGTCACATGCGACCAAAACCGTAGGTGTGCGAAAAAAATGCGGGGATTTTGGTACATTCACGCTGGTTTTTTCCTTCTCGCATCTCAGTGATTCACTTCATTTTACTAAATGTACTTGCTCTAATAAAATCCATGATTATTTTTCGCCGGTGGAAGTCTTCCTTTTTGAACTTAGTCGAAAAATCAGTTTGAATAGAGTTTTACATATTATAGAGGAGTATTGTAAGGGCGCGATGGTTTTTTATCCAATGTGAAATCGCTTCAGTTGTACATAATTAAGTTGTTATTAGTTTCGAAATTACTAATATTATAATGTGTGTCTGACTAGTCTGACACCATGTAAAATGTTTAGGACGAAGTAAACTAGTAAACGTTGAATGATTGAGGAAATTCGCGTTTAAATTAGATGTAACCTTTGACATCTGCATTACCTAAAATGTGGAGCTTGACAAGATTGTGCAGTGTGGGGAGAGCCCCAATCAGTGGTGTTTTATCAAGTTTGACGAAGAATAGTAGTAATTTCAATATTAGTTTTTGTAAACGTGAGGAGTCGTCCCAAACAGCATTGGCTCCACCTGATAATGAGAATGCTGCGGTAGCAAATGTTTTAAAGAAAACGCCGGGCTATGCCTCAACCGTATTTTTTCCAGACAATATTCAAGCCCAGTTAGAGGCGGATAAAGCTTTGTTTCATCCAGTTGCACTGGAATTCTGGAATAATTCACTCCAGCCGGATTTGAAGCCTTTAGAGGATGAGATTTATAGCGAATTAATTTCAAATGTAGTTAAAAATGTGGCTTCGCTCTCGGATTCATCCATAAAAGTAGTTTTGGCAGCGATGATGAAGTACCCCTGGGGAACTTATCCGAAGCACCCAAATTTTCAAAAGCTTTGGAAGGCAGTAGATGCTGAATGTTACAAACGGATCAAGAATGGTCAGTGGGACTTTGATCTAATGTTTCAAGTTGATGACGCCTTTTGCCGCCAGGGTCTTCAACGTTTCACGGACGTTCATTGGTATATGATTAAAAAATGCTTCCGGAAGTGTGATCGACTGACGAGTACACAATTTGTAAGGTTTATGTACGGCTTGAATCAGACTAGGAAGATCCATGAGTCTATAAGTACGTATGAGTTGGAATATAATTTAAAGCGGTTGATAGATCAGTTAAGTGCAGAAGAACTTGCAGCTGTGGTCTTAGCGTTTTTCAAAACGGCGACGCCAGTACGGGATCAGGAACTTCTGTTCCGGGTGCTGAAGGTCGTAAGGGATAGTATGGCTAATATGGGTTCAGTGGAAATAGCTGCTGTTGCCAAATTGGCAAGGCTGAGTGCTCAGCACAACTCGGAAGAACATCTTCTAAAGTTTATGGAAGCTTATGTGCCACATGTAGAACGTCTGTCAGCAACAACTTGCCTGCATGTTGTTCTCTTGGGAACTAATCAAACGAAGGTCGTGCTCCCAGAACTAGCGAAGTTGGCTCTTAAGAAATTTAAGAATGATATGAAATCTATGAGGTTGAAGGAGCTCGAGAGAATAGCTTTGTGGATGTCCATGCTGAACATTCCCGGAAATGATGCGTTGCAGATGATTTTAAACGAAATTAACGATCCCGAGCGAGAAAATGAAATTAATCATTACGGGAAATGCTTGCCTGCTCTTCTGCACTACCTAACATTCAGGGAAATTTATGACAAACGCTTGATAAGTCATGTTTTGTCGAAGGAATTTCAGAAAAAGTTTTTTGGTATGTTTATTGTATATTTTATATCTATGCATTACTACTACCACTTCAAGCGTTCCTAAAGTTTACATTTTTAAGAATTGTTCTGATTTGTTACAATGCAGAAAAATGTGATAACATGCATAGGCGAGAAACACTTAACTTGGATTTGACCACCCAGATTGAACTCCCGGAGTATTCAGGAAATCGATTGGAGGATAGAAAGCGAAAGTTTTTACTTAAAGTAGGTGCTCGCTCACATGCATTGGTACTATGAGTGGTGTTGACTTTTAAATTTGTGCAACTCGGGCATTATTATCTTAAACTGAGTCGCGGCTCTGAATTTAAATGTGGCACATCTCTGATTTCTGTTTTACTTATACTATTTCAGTACCTCACGTTTTGGATATCACCCGAGAATAAAACGAAAATACCCTTGCCCCAGAGGGTTTTATCTGCAGTTGCGGAAACCTTGGAGCAAAGCTTTGGAAAGAAAGCTTTAATGACATCTATTTTACCACAATATCATTGCATTGGTACGTCTTGTCGTTAAAATATTCTAGAAGTATGGGTATAGGTAAAAGGGGACTTAAGCTTGAATGGATATGTCTTGATATGAACAGAAGTTGTGTTTTGCACCGATAAGCAAGGAAGAGCTCTGGCAATACCACCATACCTCCGAGATGCTCCACAGTGGGAGCCTAAAATCCTACCAAAAGCAGCCTTGTTATCGCCAATAGTGTTCCATTCTTTCAGTGTCATAACCCGGTCTGTTATAATTCATAATAGCAAAGATGTAGTAGGAAATGTTCTTATACGAGAAAGGCAGCTGCGCAAACTTGGCTACCAAACCCACAGAGTAAGACTTACCTTGTTAAGTATATATTTGTGGCTCGTTGTTAGAGCTCGATTTTATTAGTTTCAAAATGTATAACATTTTCCAAGAGAACAACGTTTACCCCGAAATACTTCTTTTCAGATCACCTCCGACGAATGGTTCGACGCCCCTGCCCATAAAAGAATAGAAATGCTTCAAAGTTGTATTACTAAGGGGTGTCAAGAATCTGTCCGCAGTGATGAAGAAACGGTGCGGGAAACTGTAGTCGCATCGTGATTTCCTGATTGGGATTTTCAATCAAATTAGTGTAGTTTTTCTTTTGTACATACGCTCATTTTTACTTTGTGCGCTAGATAAATAATAATAATGGGGACCACAATATACAACTTAATACAACTGATGGCCCGGGAAATTCTAGAGTAAATCGAGCATTGATTTTGTAAAGTCTACTTACCTGATTTCACTAAATACCAGCTAGATTCATTTCATGGTTACTTCATCCAATCATGACGTTTTCAACGCCTTCAAGGCGTTTCACATGCATTTTATCTTCTGTATTGGGTTCTTAAAAAACTCGGGTTCCTTGAAGGATTTGCGAATAAAATTAGGCGAATAAGTCCAATAATTTAACCTGCGGATAAACCCAAATAAACAGTCTGCTTGGGGAGAAGTGATAAATGTGTCGAAGGAAATATACTTACTTCAGTGTAATATATAATAAATCCTTACTTACTAACATATACAACTACTTACACCATGATTGTATGGATCAAAGGAATAGCTTTTGTCTATAGTAAATGTAAGTAAGATCATTGTCCTTTTACCAACTACCAGCAACAGAATAAAAAATTGAAGGTAGTTATAAAATTTGTGCAGGTACAATCTTATGATATGCTCGAGCGAGACAAAAAATGTTAAGAATAAATGCGGCTGCGTCTCCTTTGTACCTTGAAAGCGGACGCCGGCGCTACAAAAGGATCTAAAAAATCTCGCTTGTCACCTCTATTAATATACATTTGTAATAAAAACATACTGTAACAATAAATTCTTCCTCACAGATTCCAGCTTCATACACCGCCCTTGATTTTACAAAAGTAATGTAGTGTCTTATTTCGAGCAATTGGTTCGGAGGACGGGAAAGTCTAATTCTAAGACCAACTTGAACTTGGCTGAAATAGGAACTTATTTAAGAACGAACGTACTTCCGTATTTCTCTGCATTGCAGCACTATATATGCTATCACACCTCTCCTGCCAAGAGCAAAATTCATTCATACCGTGCTAAAAGCACGTTTCTGTAGTTTGTATGTACGTGTATATTGTGAGACTATACTCTGTGGTATAGGGCAAAGAGCAATTTCATACTGGGTAAAAGTTGTGGAGAAAGCATCGAAATTCAAAGCTCTTATGTTTACTGTTCATACGTTCTTACCTATATAGTTAGTTTTGAACGTCCAGCTACAGTAACACACCCATAGCAGGGTTCTCAACATTCTCAACCGTGCGGAGAATTTTGCAAAAATGAATTATCAGAGTGGTGATTATGAGGCCTCTGTAAATGTAAATTATCAAAGGAGATAAGCTTCTTGCTCAGGGAGTCAGGGATACAATACCGACATACGCTATGTTTACATTGTAAAACAGTGGGTTCTTGAGGTAAAGCAATCAATATTCTTATTATAAAGCGTGTAGGTGAAAGTACAATTAAATATTACTGTGTACAAACAATGACATTAAAACAGTATAGAATAACGATCATTGGATGCATTTTACAAATTATTTCATTAAATTATTTTGGATTACAGGACTATTGAAGCAGGAACTGGAGTGTGGTGGCCCACTTTTCTATTGCTGATTCGTCGGAGGAAATAAATATTCTGGGTATGCAAGGATAATGGCAAGTCTTAGACAATTGTTGGGAACCAGAATATTGGGATGCGGCCGAACAGCAGGGGTCAGAGTTCCGAGCGGACAGAGAATTGTCAATTTGAGAAAGTTTTCGTCGAAGCCGGAGTCAGAACTGGGATGGTGGATGCGAAATCGATACTTTCTTGCATTGGGGTTGGGAGCATCTCTTACAGCGTTTGGTGGGTGGAAATATTTTGAGCACAATTCTCGTGTTTATGCACTCAAAAGGAAGGTATGTTGAAATTTTGTATAGAATTATGCAAACGAATCGTTTGACACATGTTGTATCCATGGATTATTTACATGTGCAGTTGAATGCCCCAAAGAAATTACTATTTATTCTGTAGAGAGAGGATGAAACAAAAACAATTAAATTAACATCGAGAGAGAGGCGTTTTCTTCGATTTGCATCAGTTGAATTTAATGGTCAGTTATACATGACACCCCAGGATTTCCTAGAATCTGTAGTGGAGGCTGAACCACGGCGTAAGTTACTCCTTCGAAGGCATTGGTCCTAGTTTATTATTACATCTAAGTAAATGTATCCAATTTTTAAGTGCAACTATTCGCTTTTGATTCATTCAGTTAAAATAAAATTAACCGTTTAAGTTATATTAGGTATGTATTGTAGACAAAAATGTAATCTGTAATCGTATGCTGTACAGCGAGGTTGAAACGGAAACTGCTAACTAAACAGGATCTCCAAGTGATCCGGGATAGTACTCCTCTTCTTCAGAAAGGATCTCCACAATTATTTAGAAATCTAAGGGATAAAGGTAACTTTGAATGTAAAAAATATATGCATAATCTTATGCACCAAAAACTTTACAATACTGGAAATTATATTGAGTTATTTATTTTAAGGAATCATATCTTACACGGAGTACCTTTTCCTTCTGTCAATACTCACAAGTAAGAAATTATATAATTGAACTTTTTAATTATCATATATTTATTTTATAATTTAAGGATATGAAAATATTTTCCAATACGTTCTTTATTAACAATAATATGGTAATTTGAATGTTCTTTTTAGAACCTCAGACTGGATTTCGCATAGCCTTCAATATGTTTGACACGGATGGGAACGAGAAAGTTGACAAAAATGAATTTCTGGTGGTATGTTTCTCCTTTTTGAACCATTACATTGTGGATCCAAATTTCAATAAGCCTATAAGCAATGAGCAAGCTGCATCACGCAATATTGCAGTAATGGCTTGTATTTTAGTATCGTGGAACCACCGTGGCTTTTAGCACCATAGTCAGCTGCGCACCGCGCACTAGGTTTAATTTATGCAGGTTCTATTAGTGGCTTTTGGAGTCGCCAAAGGTAGTGAAGGAGTAAGTTTGTCCATCAATTAAAATCGATCTGCAGGTTGCAGATGCTGGTACTTAAACCGTGTTCCCCAAAGAATGTGGAAGTAGAGAGTATCAGGAATTAAATTATATTTCGTATATATGGAATTTGCTCAAGAGTAGTGGTTGCGAGTACATAATCAGGATCAATTGTTTTGGTGTCGACATCGTTAATGTGAAATGTGCATCTAAATAATTTTCTTGTAACTCCTCGTATGTTATGATATTGTGATACTTGAATTTTCCTGGATTCATTTCTAATGCATTCACCCATAGTGCCATGCTATTTCTACTCCTGTCTGTATACTGATCACTCGAACTAACGGGGATTTTTGACGACGCGATAAAATACAAACAAGGTTCTTCCTGTACCATAATAGAGCGCGTACTCTTTATGTATCTACCATGTATGTAATTACCACCAATATGTCTTAGTAGTTTTAGATTCAGTGATGCTCGAAATGGTAAATTGGAGCTTCACCGCGAGTACATTTTGTTTTTAGTGTCATCCAAATATTTGTAAATCATTTCGATATGTTTTCATCATTTATTGGATATTTTAATTTTTATTTATTTTTTTCTAATTTCGTGGGAATGTACCTCCTCCTGACAGTTGTTGCACCTGATTCCCCTGCACACGTACAAGGATTCCGCCTTACAGAACCTCCAAGTATACGTACGTAATATGGTTGAAACCGTTGGGTTTTCGAGTTCCATTGACCAACTAACATTACTTCCAGAGAAAAAGGTCATCATCTACTAAAAATTGTTCAAAATATATTCGATGTATTTTCTATTTCCTCTTCTCAGCAAAACAAAGCTCTGCTCAAGAATATCCTTCGTGCTGCTGCCAGGAGCTCAAGTCATTTGTTGTGCATAAAGCAATGCTCTTGTAAAACTGTCAAATTTAAGGGGGGCTAAGTCTTATGCAAATTTTCTTCTATGTTTACGCAATATTTTATAAATTTTCTTTTGTTGCTTCAAATGGTTTAATTGATTTCATTTGTTCAGTACAAATTTTGTGGCTTCCTTTTATACAAAAGGTCATACCATGTCTATATTTTATGTATTTCTCGGAAGTTGTATCTCTTGTTGTAAAGTAGTAATGCATGGTATTTTCGCTGTCGCTTCATTTTGTTGTCGTCAAAATAATTGTATTAAAACGTTGTAGGGGATTAAAACTAGGAACACGAAATAATTCAAACTTTGAAATTGGCTAAATGCAAAATTCTGGCCTGTAGCTATGTCTGCTGAAGAGACAAAATAATTCAATGACTATAATGGTGCAAGCTTTCAGCTATTAACAAAATGCTCTGGTTCTACATTTCAGTCTAACTTTTTTAGCTCTCTGAGTAATCTGTAACTAGAAAAAAACGTATTATTAATTAAAGTGATCAATGCTTAAGTAAACAATAATTGTGTGTTAACAGCTGGAGAAAATTTTTAGCATGGCCTGGAAAGACAAGCGAGGGCTTTTGAAGCAAGAAGAAGAGGGAAAGGAAAGTGAAGAAAATGATCCCGAAGCAGATGCAGTGCACAGTAAAGCCCAAATTGCGCTAAGTGACACTCTAGTTGATGATGACAGAGGTTTACAGAGAAGACATTTGGTTGATACAACCTTACTCATACATTTCTTTGGACCAAAAGGAAAAAAAGAAATTCGCTACGAAGACTTCAAAAAGTAAGCTATAAAGCAACTATTCAGTCGAAAATCCAGCTTTAATGATAATTTACCTTGCCGCAGATTCATGGAGGATTTACAAACGGAAGTACAAGAGCTGGAATTCCACGAATTTTCCAAAGGATTAGATTGCATTTCTCAAGTTGATTTTGCGAAGATATTATTGCGCTACACGTACCTTGAGTCCGAAGAGTAAGTATTTCGTTACCTTATTCTTATTAATGAAATTATTTATTAACGACACGAGAACCATCATGTTCAGACAGAAGTGGTAATTATTGTTTTATTTCATCCTTAACAGATACGAAACGTACTTGGACAGACTAGTCGATCGGATCAAGTTAGAGCAAGGGATAACTTTTCTGGAGTTTCGTGCATTTTGTCAGTTTCTTAATAATCTTGATGATTTTAATGTGGCCATGCGAATGTACACCTTAGCAGATCGACCTATTTCCCAAGAAGAATTTCGAAGAGCTGTAAGAATTTGTACAGGCACAGATTTGAGTCCTCATGTTGTTGAAACTGTGTTTCAAATTTTCGATGAGGATGATGATGGACACCTAAGTCACCGAGAATTTATTGGCGTAATGAAGGATCGACTCCATCGTGGATTTAAAGTAAATCGCTTTTCTAAAATATCATTTCGTCTGGTTAGCTACTACTTGTCTTCACATTCATTCATGTATGCAAAACTTTTTCTGGTATTTCGAACTTTTGCCACACAAAATTTTCGCCAGTGTTTTAATAAATTTTTATAAATGTTTACAAAGGAGAAGCGGGGAAAATAAAAACTCAGTCAGAAATGAGTGAAAGTATAAGCATTAAGTGCAGCACATATACTGAAATCTGAAATACCAGAAAAAGTAATGCTTTATTTGTAGTACATCTTCAACTTTGAATGGATTAGTCAACTTCGCTATAGTCACATGTACAATTCTTACATTTTTGTGTGTTCTAAAATTGCACGTAATTCTATACAGCTTTACACAAAAAACGAAGGCTGGGAGGCTTTCAAAACATGTCTGAGGCAGGAAATGCGAACAACCTGAGCAGAGTCAAGAAACAAAAATTTATTACCTTCCCTAATGTGTATTACGTTATTTAGTCATTATAAATAATTGTTGGAGTGTTACTTTTTACGCCACAAGCATAAAACCTAATATTTTTGTTTGAGTTTCGTGTTGTTTCACGCGGGCGATCTTTTATAACCCTTTGTCTTGGGTAATAAATGTCAATGGTTTCCGGAAAACTTTAAAAAAGTAACTTTATTTTCTTCGCGACTTACATTACTAAAACATTTCATAATTATTGTGCTTATTTGTACTTTAAACTGGACCGTTTGTTAAAAACGCCTCTTGCGAAAATGATGTTCAATGAATATTACAACAATAATAACAATATTATTATTTCAACGCTGTATTCAGAGTTAGTTTTGTATGTTCGTATGCGAGAAATAAGGCACCGGTTGCAGGAAACGTGCGAAGTAGAGTAGGTCCAAGACCGCTGTACAAGGCTCGCAAACCTATATAATATAACATTCCAAGTACCAAAAATTAAAGCTGAAAGCGATTGACACCTAATACCACCATTCATTACACTGACCTTCTTTCCGAATTATTTCCGACATGCAACCAATCATTGTTTGACTAACATTACTGATTTGAATTCGAGATTTGACCACATCTGTAGGAAATATAGCCGTCCATAGCGCAGCTCCACCAAATCCTCCACAAATCATGGTTCTTATTGGACCTGAACAGTGGTCAAAGTTGCGGATAAGTTGCGGGACATGATGTAACAAAAATCAAAAGGATACTTGCGACCTACCAATCTCTTCTTTCGTCTTCCCAGCAGGCGTAAGAAGATGTCTACTCAGCTCGTACCCCCCGAAGAAGAAAAAGTAGCCGGGCATTTCCCTAGCAAATGTTGACGTAAGCCCACGATAAAATCCTAAGAATCCTTCTTCAACAAATATTTTTCGTGACAGCGACCAAGGACCGACCTAGTGTATTAAATATTATTCATACATTTATTATGGATAATCGACCTTATTATTACTTTTGATTACGTTTTACTCCATTACCGACTGGAATTTTACATGGCCGCCATTACCAGCTAAGTTAATCGTAGCCTCAGCAGCCGTTGTTTCCCGCATAGCTTGTAACCGACATTTAACTAATTCGGTGGGACAAAGAGTAAAGGAACAAAAGAAACCTGCAAGGAATCCGGCCATGGCATTGTAAACTGGATGCATGTTGTCAACGCTCTGTAAAGTAACACGGAAGTTCAAAACAATGAGCACAAGCTAAGTTAGTGTAACAGATAAACTAAGCATCAAGTAGATAATCAACCTGGGAACAGCATACTGCAACCCCTTTTTGGCAAACGCCATACGCAGCAAATAATATTGAATTTTCAGCAACATTTGCAATTAATGCTGGAGTGGTGCCAGCATATAGTCCTCGTCGGATACCATCCTTCTTAAGTGTTTCCATGAAACAATGGATCATACCTTTCGAGTAGATCTTTGGAAAGGTCTGAAAATTAAATATAGTTTATCTAATAACTGAAGTACTACATTGCAACTGAACTCTAACTAGAATGTAAAATGCGAGCAATGAAACTGGAATCCAGTTACTACAAATTTATTTTCCACATGAAGTCGCTCTTACTTGCATTTTAACTTTAACAGTGTCTCCAGGTTGGCCAACATAAACTGAGGCAATACCACCTTTAAAAGGTCAAACAAAAGTAAACAGAACTCAACAATATGTAATTCAAAGTTGCGCAACGTAATCATACTAAAAATTTACAATCATCAAAGCTATTTTTGCTACTAATCGTCTTATTTATTTAGGTGCTGTTCACAGGTATCTGTACTCTTACCAGCAGTTCCGCTCATAAGGTCAATGAAGGCATCCTTGCCCCCCACAGCTTTCGAAGAATCTTTCATTTCAGTCACTAGATTTTAGACAGCAATAACAATGAAAATTAATGAGCACATTTGCACACAACATTAGTTTTTACTACCAACCACGCTTTACATACAGCGTGGTGGGATGAATCTGGAGCAACGACAACGACCTATCTAGACTTGCTTCTTTTTTAACACCAAACAGAAAAGTGAATTGAAGCACTTTGCAAAAATTCATGGCAGATCGGGATGTATCGACTGAAAAACAGGATCGCACGATAATTTTCAATGACTACTGTCATTCAATATCTTCAACCCTTAAGATAAAAACTTCTTCGCTGATGAAATTCGACGTCACTACAGTCAAGTTTCTTCATCCATCCAAAAGAAAGAAAAAATAGATGATGACATACGCTATCTAGAATGTTGTAACAGGCATTTCTTCGCTTTTCAAATTTTAAGTGTATTCTAGTTGTACTAATGAAGAAGTAAAAAAATGAACTCCTTCCATGACCTCAGCGATATCCCAAGCTTTCAAAGCATTAACTTTATCAACCGCAAAGGAGCAACACGCAATTCCATCTTCTAAAATCCTTATCATCTTAAACACTTACTATGTACTACGATGTGATAACCACTCTTACTCATTGTCAGATAAACTCCCTTGCCAATTAAAAATACATGGATTTCAAATGTAAGACGATTCCCTAGTCGACATCAATCGGAAATTATGTATAAGGCTAACTAACACATTTCCTCTCAGGTATCCTTAAATAAAGCATTTTTCTGCTATGCCCACCGTCCCCTATACG
>JAQFXU010005210.1:0-12040 GCA_034693705.1 Spatulosminthurus flaviceps | reverse complement strand
AATGATCGCAGGATTTCATCATCTCATCGTAATCAAGAAGAGATTCCCATCCGCAAAGCGGATGGCCTTTTTCTAGTTAAGCATATTTTCTCAGCTTGAGCGTTCCCTACTTTCGCTACTCATGCTTTCCTCTTCTGCCAATTTATGCTTTTAATGCAGAAATCTTCAAAAATAAAATCTGATTTAGATTGAAGTAAAATTCTTTTGTGGATTTTACCATATTCGACCAAAGGATTCAAAGGGAGAGTTATGAAGCGTACAAAAGCTCTTTTCGAATTCCTTCACCAATAAGCGGCTTATAATTTACGGTCCATCATAATCATAGGCTGCGCTGGAATACCGTGCATTCTTCGCATCTTCGTATTTCAATTGATTCACTCAGCGAGTAAGATTTTTTATGATTTTGAAAACCATGCATATTTTGGGTAAGAGTACTTCCACTGATGATGGCCTATTTTAAAAGGTAAATGTGCATAAGTTGAATCTGGAGCGAAGGAATATTTCGTATTCCCCAATAAGGGAGAGTTTTTTAAGTAGAGCAGAAAACAAGGCAAAGCTCCCAAACACGAGTGAAAGTACGCGCCATTTGTGAGCTCCAGAGCTCATGTGTTATTACATCGTATAAATCTCCGTCTATCCTCGGTTTTTACAGGATGATCCTATAAAAGGCTTGAGTTTATTTATCATGGGATTTAATACACATTTCTTTGCTACCTTTTGTAAAAAAAACTTTTAAGAGTATTTTATTTCATAGTTTCCAGCTCAATGGAATAACTCTTGAAGTCACTGCTGCTGGTTTTTTTTAGTATGGATAAAAGGAATTTGCTGGCAACGGGTTATTTTCGACAGGAATGGCATATAAAGTCAAGGTTATTCATGTAAAATTTTTACTCCTCGTATTATCAATTTCTCTGATAGTGCTTTGAAAGCTCCCGAGATTCTTATATAAATTCAAACATGGAAGATGGAGAAAGCATTTTTGTCTCATTCCATTACAAAAATACTAATTGCTACGACAGTCTCTTCAGTTTTTTCACACTCTCAACTTTGGAGTTCTCACATTCACGGGCAAGGGGAAAGTTTTTTCTCGTTTTTCGCCTGAACAATTCGACAGAGTGAAAGGAAGGGACATGGTGGAAGGAATGGAGGGGAAAAAGTAATTTGTTCCGGAATGAATGAAGCTACGTCAAGTGACAACATGATCTTCTCCTCTTGATTATTGGAGCTTGACTTGAAGGAGTGTAGGAATATACTTGTATGTATAGATATGCGTGTAAAAAATAAGGATTAATCCTAACAATTTATTTGGTGCTTAACGACATAGAAAACTGGGAGGAACATGGGACAAGGAAAAAGTCAATTGGGATGGATCACAATTCCGTGGTCGTGAAGAGTCTTTTTGAGCCAGCGACCAATTATGAGTTACAACTTTTTTCTCTTTTAACTCGTCCAAAGAACTCTCCGACTGGAGAACTTTAGTTGTTTCTCCATAAATGGCTAATAATTTCCCGAGACTAAATTTTCATTAGCCTTTTCATTTCTTTATGGTTGAGGTCCTTTAAGTTTGGATGACACACAAGCCCGTATTGCATGAATGTTACACGTAGGGTCAAATTGGGATGTGAACGTGGTGGTGAAAGTGGTGAAAGTAATTTCAAGGACGGGAAGGAAACCCAAGTAGGAGTTCCAATTTAGCCTGGAATAAACGTATTTTCTCACTTTAGGTGAGTAAATCTTTTCCAAGTAAGTCCCGTCCTCTCGGCTCACATCGTCTTCCATGGCTAATGTCGGAAGATGAGAATTGAAGTAGTAAATGGATTTGATCAGACCAGTTGAAGGCAGTATGACACATTGAAGGAGAGTTTTCGAACATTTCGTTTTAGAGTGGTTCCGTCTTCTCCTGTTATGTACACTACGGCCGTAGACGGTATGCATGGCCAATCCTTCAGGAGACTGTCCCATCACGAGCTTCACCCGTAAATATAAAACTGAAGGGAAAAATCATCGCTCCTTGAGCATTTGAGGCTGTCGCGTAGGGCTGCGTCAACCCCCCCCCCCCTCAACCCGTCACCTCGTTTAGCTTATAATGTGGAGATGATTTTCAACTTTCAAGGAAAATAAAACTTTCAAACTTAAAAAATGATTAACTATGCAAGATGTATCCAATTTATTCAGACAAAAAAAAACAATTTTTGAAAAATAAAATAAAATTTTCAAAAACTTTAAATCATCGATAAAAATAAATGTAACCATCAAAAAGAATTATTGCAGTAAAACAATTATTATTTTCATGCAAAAATTAATTTTTCGAAATTTTTTTTTCTGACCAACAAACAATAGCGGACCCATTTCAACCAACAACGAGCATAGCCGAGCTATGATCCTAAGCAATGTTTACAAAAATTTTGAACAAAATCAGTATAGATAGTAGTTTTTCTCGCTTCATTTGGAATTTATCTCGCACATGTTGGGGCTCCGACACTATACACACATAGACGCTGAGCCATATTTTACATGCTGATGTCAATGTGGTGGACTATTGGCTTGGAGATGCATTGCGCCTGGAGTCTAAATTCCTACTGAGAGTTTTTTTCTCACACAGAGTCTCATCACAACCCGAATGAGACCCACGCATGCCTACCTTACTTTCAGGATGCATTCATTTGGCCATGGAAAATGCAAACTCTCGCTACCATGACCTTCCTTCCGTCTTCACTAATGAAATGTTGCGTACATAAACTGTTGCAGTAAGTTCAGGATCACTTGCTTTTCTCCATTATTTGCTCCTTGTTTGCACACGACAGAGATTTTCGACTTGTCTTTTCATTTTACCTTGTCATATAAGTAAACTTTTGTGGACCGTATAAAACCCTCATAAGTGCACGTGAATATGAAGACCCGATTGTGTGTCGTCTCTGATATCCAAATATTCTCCTTTGTATGTGAACCCCAGCCATTACCCCATATGCAATGTACTTTCTCAGAAAATATTCACTTAAATTATATTATATTATGTTACCGAGCACGAACAGCAGAACATTCTCCTGCCAAGAATTTTACACAATGGTGTAGACATACATGCGTTAACTACCATGGTAGGATAGGAGAATAATGTTAAAAAAACATAGAATGTCCTTTCAAAGCTAAAGACAGGTTGTAAAAATCCTGAGAGGGAAAATCAGCTTAAATTTTAACAAGAAGAGTATATATAGGCATGAGAATGTGCGGAGCAGAAAAGAGAGGCTTTAAATGACTATTTGCACAAAGAACCGATTTCCCAGGATTTTACTCCAACAAATGACATTCTTTTTTATGACAAAAAATGACTTCATAAAAAAGTGAAGCGCCTGAACTGAAAGGCTCGGTTCTTGCCAAATTCATAGTAATTATTACTACATCACGAGCAAACTCACTGTATTCTCCACAATTATTGTCAACATCCTTGCAACGAGTCCTCTATCCACGTAATATTGACTTCCAATATAAAACCGTAGTGGACGCAGGGAGCGCTGTGATTGCCGATAATACCTACTCCTCACTCTATCCCTATAACATTTCAGCAAACTTGTTGAGCATTCATTGAAACGTCCAAGCTTGGTAAATAAAACTCCAGTGTCTGACACAATTGCAATACAGGCCACACCCATGATTGGACTCACAATCCCTTCCATCCTAATAACACAGTAATGTGAAAAAATCCCAAGGACCAGGGAGGACACTTGGAGGGCCGGAAGGAGCATGGGACTGTAGTAAGCTCGAAAATGTTGAAAAAGTACTTGGAATTGACGGTACACTGTGTGGAAGGAGTACTGAGTACGAAGCTTTGGCAATGTCCAATACACCGGAGAGTCCAATCTGCAAAAAGAGAATTGCAATTTTTAAGACTTGCTGGGAAAATCTTAATTAAAATATAATAATAATTATTTTAACAACTTCAGGTCTATATAACAGGAAAAGTATGAATAAATATTTCTACCTCATCTCGTTAAGAATTTCCAACACACGAACTAGAGCGGCAAAGAAGGGCCATGCAATGGTCATCCCAATCCCAAAACTTGTCAGCGTCAAATAACCCATGATGATCGCTTGAGTAATTAGAAACCCCCAATGAAGCTCACTAGGCCTCTCAGCCAAAGAAGTAAAGTGGTTTGGTAATTCCGGAGTAAAAACGCTCGCTACACCAACAGAAAGTACCGCAAGGACTGACGTCCAATAGAAAGTAGCCAACAAAATACCAGGGAAATCATCCGAAATTAAGAGGAATGATAATTCGTTTTTTCCGTAAACTTCTGCAATAAAATAATAATTTCACAAAAATTTGATGTATGTAAATTGCCAACTTTTTTATCAGCTATGAAATTTGGGATGAAACCATCTTGAAATAATTATTATTATTATATTTAATACCTTGAAACTTGAAAATAAATTTATTTGTCATTTTCACAAGTGCAGGATAGTCTTGGTATGTTTGAAAATTCACGAATTGAAGGGATAAAATAAGGGCACCATAAGTAATGAGGTAAATTACAAAGGGCCTCATCTTCTCAAAATTGGGGTCTTTATGCAAGCGAATACATTGGATGGAAAGGAAAACTTCAAAGATGGTCCAAGTCAAGATATTTAGAAACCACAGGAATTTCCTCCAAGATGAATTTGTTGGAAGGAAAAATCTCTCCTTGGGTCGCCATTCGTAGGGGAGGAAACCCACGTAGGAGTTCCAAATTAGGGCGGAATAAACGTATTTCCTCACTTTAGATGAGTAAATCTTTTCCAAGTAGGTCTCGTCCTCTCGGCTCACATGGTCTTCGACTACTGATGATGACCCAAGTGGAGAATTAAAGTAGTACATGGATTTGATCAAACCAAGAGGTGTCGGCCAATGAGAAACCATTGCGATTATTTTGCACTATGTATATATATTTAAAAAATGGGAAAAATTTCAACGAGATGGTTTCCCTGAAGGATTCAAGTTTTATATTATTTTTTGCCAATGCAATAGTAAAGGAAAAGAATATTTTGAAAAAATTTTCTTCAAAAATGTTGTTTGAAAAAAAAATCCAATGATTTTTTCCGGAATTATTGTGTCAATATAGAGAATTGAAATTTTTTGTATTTTTCACAAAATACTCGTCATATTGTTCAAGGCAAGTGCCACAACATTTTGATATGAGGAAACGTGGAATTTAATTTCGATTAGTTTGCGGATTCTATAGCAACTTGACCTTTGGATTTAAAATTTCGATTAAGTTGGGAGTTACGAACCGACTCACTCAGCAGTTTTATATTCTCCTGGAACTTTTCCTCAGTTGGTATTACAAAGGCATGAGTCTCCTTTTAACAACGGTAGATATTTCAAGACCCACAAATATATAAGTTGGAAAAAAATCCGACGAATGAAAATATTTTCATCCACTTATTGTAAATATTTAAACCAAAAAATGGCTTGTAAAATACATTGAATTAATCCAAACAAGTTTGTGTTTCAGGAAATTTTTTCATCCTATCCTAATGGATAATTATTATTAATAAAATAAACATATCTTCTTATAAGGTTGAGCGTCCTTCTAGCAAAATTTAAATTAGTTTTTTGGGGAAATAAAATGTTGTTGAACATTGGAATCGAAAATAAATTGGTTTCCTAATAAATCACATAACTCACGAGTATTATTTGTAAACCTTGTATGCCATTTATGAGGACGGCACAATCACTATGTATGTGCATTCTGAAATTTGCTATTTCAAAAATTTGTGTGGCATATGACGAGTCTATACATGAAGGATCATTTGTATAATCATTTTGTATTGTAATATATAGCCCCAATCGGTTATTTGTGTTGTAAATGGTATCGTTAAATATTCAAAACATGGAGATTCCATGGCAACGCTTTACATAACAACTAAAATCATAACACTAAAACTGTATTTACCAAAACTATGGAAAACATGGTAAGAGCTAGGCCCATATCAACAATCAATGTAGTAATATTCACTTCTAATGTAAAGCCATTTGTACCGCACATGAAACGCATGATAATGAGTGGGCCTAAAAAGTCCTTGTTTTGGTGCAGGCAGGGTAAAAACACTTATATTCCTGAAATGGTGAGAAATATTTACTGGGAAATCCCCTCAAGAGACAAGAAGACTTTGCAGAGAAAAAACCCTTCTCTCATTAAGAATGATACTCAAATGCCAATGAGATTGTCTCCCACGGAGCTTTAATTGGCCCTAGCCGCACAAAACCCTCATATTACATGAAGCTATTCCTTTCTCCTCTCAACTCTTTCCTTATATATACGGTCCGGACGAGAAAGCACGTATGAATGCATGTCATTGTAAACAATGGTGTTGGGAGGATTTCCTCGGGACAGTCATTATACGTGTGCTCTTTTATTCTCTAATCTAATATAGGCTAAGGTAACCTGTAAATATTTCACTTTGCAATAAAAACACTAACAAATTGGAGGAAGTAAGAGGAGAAAACTTTGTGAGTTTCCCATATCATATTGTCCTACATCCTCAGGGAAAGTCACATGAATGGAGTTTTTACAACTTTTTGGGAATGATTAAGAGGACCCACAATGTAAATAACAAAATCTTAAGAGTGGGTACAGTAAAAGTATAGTTTTGATTGTAATCAGATACTCATCTGACCTCGGATTCATTTATATGTATATTATAAGGATTTTTGGGCTCGGATTTGATCAATCATTACCATTAATACTTGGAATGGTCCCATTATTTAATTTCAGGATTTATACCAAATATTAACAAAATACAAAAATAAAATGCAAGTGTAGTTTAAAAATGGCTTTTCCTTCATAGAATTTAGCATATAGATTTGTAAATGGAACGTGTTTCTTAAATATTGCTCCTTTTACTAATGTGTTTAAGAACGTGAAATATATACATTTTGGTAATTTTCTCAAGAAATTGGTCTCCACTTTATGCAGATTAGTAGGAGGACTAGCATATAATATTGAACACACTCATACATAAATATGAAGTGGCTCCTTTATAGAAGAGTCCTCAGACAGTAAACCCTAGTAAAATCAAGATTCCGCAGTCAACCCTTGACTTTCACTCCTGAAAATTTTTCCTCATCTAATTTGAAATCTCTGGGGCTATACGGGCAGAATACGGTACAGACAAATTCAAATCAACGTCACTTCTAAATGTCAAGTTTCATCAAAAGACTCTTGGAAAATCCGTTTCTCTCTCTCTTCTTTCCCCACTCACATATACAATTTGTCATCCTGAAACTTAAAATGCATACTTGGACGAAGAAGTGAAGTGAATTTCTCAAGAAAGGTGCTTGAGTTTTGGTGAAATCCTAAAAGAAGTGACATTTCTTTGCACTGCACTTGACTATTATTTTGCTCCATTGACTTGTTACAAATATGTATGTACATACACACAAAAGAGTATATATAGGAAGGGAAGGAAGAAAGTCCGTTCACAAAATCCATTGTTATCTTGTCTCATCTCTGTTTAAAAGTTTGCACTACTTGGACGGTTCTTGCACATTTCCTCTGATTTATTTTATATTTCTTGGCCTTTCAGCATGGCTTTCTTTGCTTTTTCCTATAACAAACTCCATATTTTGAATATTCTACCTTATTTGGTCGTCCAAATCCATTACATTTTTGGCGTGCATCTGCACAACGTAAATATTTAGAAAATATGCTCCCACCAAAACTAATTACTTGTACTTTCATTTGGATTTTTTTCAAAAATTTAAATATCCGCCACAGCCAGCATTTAATGACGCTCTGTTAGACGCAGACAAATATCTGACCAAGGCAATTGTGAGGTATTAGGATGAGGAAAGTATAAGGAATGTATAGGTTATACATACATTGGGCATATTTACACATTTGCCTATACGGGTCGTTTACATGTTTGGAGGTCTGGACTGTGTCCAAGACTCCTCAGCCGACTACTCGCACTCACTCAATAAACACCTACACTATAGTCACTCTCATACGTCAGCGAGTCCTCTTGGCTTATTCGCAGGATCTGTACATCCTTCGGTGACCTTTGGTCAATCATATATCTTAAGCCTCGGGCTTCATCATCCCCTCACGACCAACTCATTTTTATCACATACATATGAGTAAAGTAGCCATGAAAAAATGAAAAAAATCAATGTATGGGGTGAACATTTTTCTACCTACGACGTCTATACATACATTTCTTATCTCCTTCAGCCCCCATAACCATGTCCCAGGGATAATGAGTAGAGAGGAATTCATGTGCTGAAACAAAAGGGAAAGTTTGCTTTCTCTTTACCTTTTAGCTTTTTCATTGTTTTAGAAAGTAAAAAATAGGGATTTGTTAACTTTGTATTCAAAGGAAAAGAAAAGCTTAAGGAGAGACAATAATGATGAAATAAAGAAGGGGAAAAGAGCTTTAAAGGAAGAATGACTAAGTAAGAAGGAAATAGAATGGAGCAAAATCTTGGAGCATAAAATGAGTTTACTTCTTAATGTCGACTGTGTTTCCATGATGATGAGGCCATTGACGAGGGTGGGAGAGGAGAAGGCACGTATTCACTGCCAATAATGTCATCCTAACCAATGTAATGTACAGGAGAAAGAGAAATAATTGTAGAGCCTCGTGTAACTTGTTGAGTTTCATCTTGACGTTCATACCATTCCCATCTTTAATAAGTATTGTTCCTATCACAAGGATTAATCCCCTCTGAAACAACAGAATTGTGAAATATCCTTTGCTAAAAATGTATACCAAACCATTGAAAAATTATTACATTGTTGTACGTATATTCATCAGTTCATATGGAGAAAAAATCCTAGCTTTATTAATTTGAGCTGGATTATCTGAGGAATAACAAAGTTGATCGGGTGTATGGCGTTAATAATGCAAAATTTCAAATAGCAAAATTATTCTCAATCAAAAAGCTTCATGTACAAGAATATAGGAAAGCCTCTTTTACAGAGGTGTCCCCAATTCCCTGAATAATATTGAAGGAAGGTTTATTTCTGAACAAGATGAAACTGGAAGGAAAAACTTGTGGATTTACCGCACGAACAAAATCTTCCCTAGCAATTTTAATCTTCTCATATAGAATTCCAACCTTTGAGAACTCCTGGGGATATTAACTGACTATCCCAAAGCGACTCGGATTTTCCACTGTAAGAGAGAATTTCTTGGAGAGAAAAAAAGGATGGAATTAATCCGATCTATATAAGACGTGACAGACAGATCTCGTCGGACTGACTTTATATTGAATTTTGCAATTTCTTTTCTATAGAAAATATTTTAGGTTAGGATTAATTCACTCGAAATGTCATTCACTGCTGGGGGAAATTCCTTTGGTGAAAGCAATACTTTCAATATAGGGGCTATTGTTAGGGCATTTTTGGGCTAGGAATCCTCCGGGAATGTGTGTCAGTGAGAGAGGGAGAGAGATACTTTTGTAAATCAAGGGCTCAGATGGAATTTTAAAATTCAATTGAGAGCAAAGGATTACACTCCATGCCACTCTTTGCCATGCATAACTTAGCGAATAGTCACAGTTGAGTAATTTCATCTACTCAGGAAAGCACTGGAGCGTGAGCAATTCTTAGATGCCACAGCAGAGTAGCACATTTTCCTTGGAAATATAGAAATGTAAGCTTGGGTCTCTACAGATAAAAAAAACTCTAAGGGAATTCCCATGCTTCCAAACATTTGTGTCTTCTCAAACTGTTTTTCAATACCTGGCACTTCTTATCAACTTTAATTTCCATGCATAATCAATTTAGGAGTCGGGGTAGGACAGTGCGGTAGAGTGCTGACCACTAATTGTGGGCGTGGGTTCTATCCCCGCTCGGATCATACTCTGTGAGGAGTATTTCCTTAGAAACCCCGACTCCGAAGGCAGTTTGGCAATGTTACTCGGCTCGGTGATGAACTAGCAATAGTTCGGTATGGGGTAGCACAAGTTTAAAATGTCAGACGGGTCCGTCTTGGGAGAACAATGGGACTTAAAATGTTGTAGGATCTACCGCCTATGGCTGGCACTGAAACACCTGACCGTATAAAAAGAACTTTATCTAACTTTTGAATACAGAAAAAATTCGAAGCCTCAAAGAATTACGTGAAAATAATGCTGATATTTACTCTCTCTCTTTTGCTTTTAGTAGGCTTCTTATTACATAAAGATGTATTCATTATGTGTGTAATAATTATTTTACATTAAGATTAAATTTTATATTCTTCTACTGTGTTACACAGGAGAGAGAGAGAGCAGTGAAAGCTTTAACGGGCACATTTGAAAATATGTGACACCATTTATTTAGCTAGAATAGCTACGGATGGGACGGTTTTCCAAGGGAGTAAAAGTAACAGCTGTAATTGACAGCTCGGGACGCCGCGTCCTCAACCCCACACGAGTAAATACACGTGTATCTCCATAGTATGCACTGTGTATAGGTAAGTAAGTGGTCCAAATAAACTCAAGTTTGTTGTTTTTTTCAGCCAACTTCCATACACAATCCTCGTCATCAACGTGATTATGTGTGGGAAGACTTGGAAAACAACACACTAACACTACTAATGCACAACTTGCGTGCTTTGTCTAATGCTCTTAACTGTCACGGTCGAGTTACAGTGTGTCTCATCAGTAGCAATTCCCTGGAAATATTTCCATTACTTCAACATTACCACTCCTTGTAGGATTCTCAACTAAATCTCTCTTTCATGCTAAAATATCTGTTTTCGCTCCCTGAAGGAAACAAAAGGGGGAAGCAAAATATTTTTCTAGTAATGAACCCATGTTATGTATGGATAGAGCCTGCCCACCCGCATTACCATCTCTTCCTATAAATGTGTAGGTACTCCCTGAGGGTCAATTGATTGGAGAAAACAATGGAATGACTCCAACCTCCAAAAAATTCCGCACTCAGCTTTCACCAAATTTCTTGTACACTTTTAACGGGCAATGTCTGCTGGAGGGTTTCCATAGGATTTTTTGGTACAAGAAAATTTTTACCTTTTGCCACTCATTTCTGGGAAACCTTGAACCATTGAATCTTTTTTGGCCGAGTAGAAATTAATGCGTCTATGAAATGAATAATATAGGCCGATTAATGCAGAGCACCCACTTACTTTGAAAATTTTATCATTTAGTCATTTCCACCACATTTGCAAGAAAATTCTCTATTTGTGTTTCAATCATCTGGAATTTTCGCATGCCTATGCAGCCTAAGGTCATTCAAAACTATCTCAACGTAACTAGTGTTTCTTATCAACTGCAAGTTAACCGCAAGTAGTAATTGAAATTGCAAGTTCGGTGCAATTGCGGTTATTTTGACTGTAAAAATTGCTAGGGTCGGTGCAATTGCAATTTCGAAACAAATTAATTGCAAGTTAAATTCTTTTGAAACTTGCAAGTACCGGTTAATACATGCCAACACTTGGTAATATGCAATTGCAAGTGCAAGTACTTTGACTAAACGAAGTTGTCGGTAAAGTTGGTACTTATCAATTTAATTGCATTTTTATACGCGCGAAATCCTTTCATTCCGCATTGATTATCGGTTGTAACGGGCAGCATCTCATTCGCATAAATTTCATGTAGCATACATATATACTTACTCGCTTTAAACCTGAACTTCCTTTGTTTGTGGAAATACTTCCCATGCCGTGATTCTCAATATGTTCGCTGCAGCTTCAAGCTTCAAAACTCACAAGTCACGGTTATTCATCGCCACAATTCAATTTGGATTTAATTTCTTTCCCTAGTAATTAAATGAATAATTAGTATGGAACAGCAGGAAGTAGTTGTAGAGGTAGGTCTTGACGCCGTCGGTGGTCCACCATCAGGTTCGAGAAAAAAAAGTAAAGTTCATCAGCACTTTACTTGGTTACCCGGGAAGTCGAAGTGGCAATGAAATCATTGCTCGTAAGTCCGATAATTTTAATTATAATAATTTAATATCCATAAACATCTTTTAATTTGCTGATTTGTATTCATAACTTCATTCGTGTGTAAAATGTCAATGTCGACTCAAGTTACTTTCAAGTCTCTGGTTATGGT